>BQNB010068221.1:0-33915 GCA_026074375.1 Tanacetum coccineum
ATCTGATTGTTTGTTTTGACATTTGTATAAAACTCCAACAACAATCATTACATAGTTTCCTCGATATATCTCCATACTCCCGGCACATCGTCTTTATTAAGTTTTCTCGAAATTCTATATAACCTCCTCTGCACAATCAACCAAATCTTTGATAGGTAGACTATCTGCACAATCAAATAGAGGAATGGTAAATGGAAAAGCAAAAGGAATGCTAAGGTATATAAGGAAAATAACCATGACATTGTTGTTTCTTGGTCTATCACGATTTACCTACAAGCATAAACATCAACTCAAAAACAAAATTAACATCCATGGACGTCAAATTGTTGTTGCTTGGTCCATCGCGATTTAACTACAATCATAAACATTAACTCAAAAACATAACATAGATGTTATACTGTAGAAAAATCACCATCGAAAAACACAATAAAAGGACCTTAAGCACTGCTAGTAAACTCTCGACGAAATTTTCACCTTTAGGAAAAACTCCACTTGCATATCTATACTTGATGACGTATACTAGGTGTACCAAGCCTATGGGCTTGGGCCACATTATCACTCGGCCTTTTGGGGCTAAACTTGACAATAACGGACCATAGTATAACCCAATCTCGCGTGGGCCTCGGCCCCAAATCTTGTGATCCGTCCGCGGATTCAATTATAGACAATCCGTCCGCGGATCCACCTATAGGACGATCCGTCCGCAGAAGACAACGTCCGTTCATCACGATTGGTGCGGATCCTTGCCCGACAAGGGACCCACTCCGGCCACTACTAAAGTAACCGAAATACTAGGAAACCCTAGTACTAGACACCTATAAATAGGGACCATAATATATCCCAAAAGGTACACAATTATTCTTATTCTCTCTGACACATACTCTGACAATATGAATACTTACTCTCACGCCGGAGTCTAATCGTGGGGTCCGTCCCCACGGTAAGGCTAACGGTTTACTTTTAATTGTGCAGAAAATCATCACTTCTCTTGCTCTAGTACAAGATCAAGCATTCAAGTCATTTGGAGGCCCGACCCGACAAAGGACTTCGACACCTCACTAAACCCGACACGAATTTTGTACTAACAAGTGGCGCCATCCGTGGGACCCTTACGCAACCACGATTCTCTAAAAAAAAACTATGTCACTTCTTAATTAAAATATCACTTTTATTTTCAATTTGACATATCTTTTTATCTATTTTTTTATGATCTAATTTCACCCTATTTTCTAAAATTCCGTGATCTTTAATTCAACATCCATTTTGATATATTTTTATAAATTTTTAGCTTTTCACATTTTAGTGGGTTTATTTTGAATTTTTTTATCAACTTTAACTTTAATTTGAATACAAACTTGATTCGTAAAAGATATATACTTTTTGAGACAATGTTTGATAGGCAAGAGAGTGTGTGAGTCTTTATACAAGCGAGAATGATGTTAATATGATGTTGTGGGAAAGCTACGGAAATCCAAACAAACGAATTCTCTAAGCGGGTAGGGAATTACGGAGCGAGTTGGGTTAACAATTTTTATCGCCGCCGCTATGCATAGGTATCCAACTAGTGTATATATATATGGGCAGAGTGAAGCTGAAATTCAAGCATTAACCGAAAGTAGCAGACCGTCGCCTTTAGCAACGCAACACCGTCACAATTTCAAGAGCTAGTGCAAGAAACCAAACAAAACAAAAGCCATTTCTTCCTTCCACAAACAATCAATTAAGTGATATCTTTACCTAATACCAATACATATAAATAAAAATCTCCAATATTTTGCAATGTAAAAACTACACATATTAAGTTAAAATACTCATATGTTGTCCTTACCTCTGTTTGGCCTTTGATAGTTCATCCAGTCCTATAACGAAATGTACTCATGACTTCATGTTCCTCGAAAAATTATTTATTATCCAGTTTTTTTAACAGCTTCTTATTCCAAAATTATTTTTCATATTAATGGACTTACGGTTTTCATCCCAAGTTATTGACGATCACATTGGAATATGAGTTGCATCGCATGAAAAAAAACCTAAAAGCAGACATGATTTCAGGTTAATGTGTGCAATTCACATATCCCGCATGTAAAATTCTAAAACACTTTTTATGGGTACTATAGTTTTTCTCTATATAAACGATGGATATTTAAGACTTTACTTAGGGGGTGTTTGTTTCGGCTTATATAGTTGGCTTATGGCTTATATGGTTTTTGGCTTAGGTTTCATAAGCTTACTTTTTGTGGCTTATTTTGAAACTTTTCAGCTTATATAAGTTCATCTTTTCAGCTTATATAAGTTCATTATGACACATTGAAGTTTTATAAGCTGGAAAAAGTTTTGAAATTCAAGCCATGAAAATGTGTCTTATGAAAACCTAAGCCCAAAAACCTAAATAACCATAAGCCGGTCTATATAAGGCGTAAACAAAAACATCCTTAATGCGCTAAGTGAACATATCTGACTAATAGTAAATGACTTAATGCTATTTAGATTCGCAGTTCTAAGTTTCGGTGCTATGTAATACAAAATTGTTTAGTTAGTTATTCTCCGTATACAACATAAACGATATAAAAGCAATGGCTATTTCTAATAGCTGTGGGAATATGAAAAAATATATATTTATATATGTCCAGGAAATTTTTTGAGCTCTATGGGGACGCTTCGCAGTTTACGCAGAGTGTCACGTTTAGTAATAATTAATATTTTTATTAATTATATTAATATGTTTCACGAAATAATTTAACGGTCTTTAATTACAACGTTAGACGTTAGAACTAATTAAAATATATTAACAAGTTAAGGACTTGTTAGTACAAAAACCAAACCCGTGGGGTGTTGGTTGTGACCGGTCGAATAAGAAAAGTAGGAGGGTCTGAATGTCGTTTCTAGCAAACAAGAGGAGGTGTTTGAGTATGACTTAAGTCTTTAAGCTATATAACCCCCTTGCCTCATTCATTGGGAAGACACGATAGATATATGATATTCCTTAAAGTCAGTCGACTAAAATATATAACCCTATATTCCATTCGACACAAAAACAGAGAAAGACATGATCACACGTATGAATTCTATGTACGCATGGAGTGAAACCATATGCATGGTTTCATGTAATTTATACGAATGCATATGCATGTTATATGACATGTACATGCAAAGTGTTTACATTGTTCTTCTTTTGTCTGTTAGATACGATCAACATAAACCAAAGGGTTTGTTAGATCATTCCAACCCAAAACAAAGAAATCGTGTTCGGTTGTTTTATTCGTGAAAAAAAGACTAGCATCCTAGCGTTCTCCGTGACGTGTAATGTGTGTCGAAGTAGAGGGATTATTCTTTAATCCTAGTGGTTCGCGTGGTATTAGCTTTATTAACACACGCTATATTGAAAGACCGGTTGTTTACGGTTCATTTAAAACGGTTATCGTTTCGTGCTAAAAGGCACATGGGTTTTTTTTTTCTATCCTTGTTATTTATTGTATATTTACATGTGATTCTTTTATTCCGCTGCGTTACTCGTGTTATTTAATTGTAATTAGTTTATATAACCCCATCAGTGGCATCACGGCCATCGTGTAGAATCTTAATTACTAAGTAATAAAAAAAATTAGGGTTCGTGATTAATTTTAATGCCTCGGTGGGCGTTTTGTTAAAAAGATTGATCTTGATGGTTAATATCATTATTAGACGAAGATCTTAGGTTGTATGCAAATTTATTAATTGTTAATAGTTTTAGTTTTGTTAATTGGTTATGGAGATCCATGATAAAAATAATGTGAAAATATATCATGGATTGTTATTAGATATTAAATCTTTATAATTTGTTAAAGGATTTGGTTTATATGATGATCATATTACGCATATTTTAAATATTTTCGTAATTGGTAGATCATGATTCAAGAATTCGGGATGACCCTTATTATTGAATAATGAGGGCATAAAAATAGTTAAAAATGGAATTAGGTGCTATGGGGTATTTTATTTATATAAGGAGTAAGCAATCGATTATATCGATGGATTGGCCAGAGTTTATAGGCACGAAGGAGCCATATTGAATAAATGCGTGTTTTTATTTATTAGATAATTTAGGATCATTATTTAATGTTTGCATATGCATTAATTGTTAAGTGTGTTAAATAAACGTTATTTAGGTTTAGTTGATGTTTATTTGTTTTATTTTAAGTTCTTGACTTGTGAGAAAATAAAAGGGCTTTCTATGAAAACAAAAATAACATGACTAATGATTGTCGAATAAGATTTATTTATGGAACTATCTAATGCAAAAAGACAAAAGTGGATTGGCTTACATCGATATAAAATCTTTCCATGACTAGATAGTAATATATAGTTTGTAATGTATTCTTAATTAAAGTTTTAATTTAATCAATGACGGTTTTTTTGTTTTAATTTGCAAAAGATACTTTATAAGTGCAAGGATAGGTTCGGAGACTCATCAAGACTTTGGTCTGTATAGATACCATGTACCCTATAATACTCTTACCCCCCCAACCCCCTACCCCCACCCACATGACTACGTTGTAGTGTCCTTACATTGTTATACTATGTTGGAAGGACGCGACTGGTTTAGGGTTTGAATGATTTTTAATCATTCTTTAATCTTTTCCCGTTGATAAAATGAAATTTTAGATTTAAAGATACGTGGAATCGACAATTTTAAGGTCATCACTATTAAGTATTAATATACGATGAGATAATAGGTGATACCGTATTAATAACTTAAATTGAGTAATAGTTTTTATTATAATAAAGGTACGAGATGTATGCATGTTTCTTCGTTACATAATTGAACACGTTAATAAAATACTCTTTTTTAAACTAAGTTATTGCATCCTATTTGTAAAAAAATAAACCACTGTTGTTTGTTCTTTACATATGCGTGAGACGTGTGTAGATTTGCTCAGTACAAGGTAATTATCACGCTTTTCGTGAGACGGTGGAGTGTTAATAATTAATGTTTTGAAATTGGACGATACTTCGCCGTTGTTATGGTTAGACCTGTTAACACGCGGCATAGATGGGATGAAACATGCTTTACTAGATATTATTGTATAAAGTACAGTTCCCATATGGTTTGGAATTGCAAAAGTTGTGAATCATCAATCGTTGGATTACCTTTTGATACACATCACAGACAGATCAATCTGATGTGGTGGTTGGTATGTCTAAGTTTGGGTCCTAACCTTAGAAAAAATTAATATGTTTACTTTATATAAACGAGGGTAGTTAATTTTCTTTCAAGGAGTATTATCGAAAATATATTCTTGAACTTTACTATGTTTTGGATATGGCATACTTGTCTATAACATAATCATATAGGATTTCAGGTCGATGGTTCTGAAATTTATAGAAACTCATATTTTACTGACTGGTTTTGTCAACTTAATATGGTCTTGAGAGTTAAAAGGAAATTGTTTGTCATTGAACAACCTATTTCTCTTGCTTCACCTACCGATTCTGAGTACTTGTGCAGTGGAATGCGGTATATGATTCATAATAAGGTGGCTTGTCTTATGCTCGGAAGTATGACTCCTAAACTTTAAAGACAAAATTCCTCACGTTATGAAATGCTTTAGGAGATTAAATCCATGTTTGAGAAACAAGCTGGAGTGGAGTGGTTTGACCTGATCCAATCTTTCCATGCTTGCAAACAGGATAAGGGAAAACCAGTGGGCCCATGTGTCATTAGATGAAGAAATATGTAAAACTGGAATGTCTTGGTTATGTGTCCACAGAAGCTCGTGTTGGTTTAATCTGATTGGCCTCACTCACAAAAAGCATAAACATGGGAGAAGACGTATGGTGAACTACATGCTATGCTCATTGAGTATGAAAAGGGTTTACCTAAAAAGGCTGAAACACCACAAGTTATGATGATTAAAGGTGGTAAAATCCAGAAATCCAATAAGAAATCGCTTAAAGCTAAAGGTAAGGGTAAAGCTAATGGCAAGGGAAAGGATAAACAAGTTTATATCCCTAAGCTTAAAAACCTTAAGCCTTCTGCTTAAGAGCACCCAGCTAAGGATGACACCTGCCACCATGCAAGGAGGTGGGTCATTGTAAGAGGAATTGTCCTGCTTACCTTGCTGAGTTGATTAAGAAGAAGAAGCAAGTTGGCACTGCCAGTTCTTCAGATGTCTTCATAATAGAATTATTTTCTTTTCCTACTAAATCCTGGGTGTATGACACTAGTTGTGGTACTCTTATTTGTAACACAAAATATGGTCTTGGAGGAGTAAGAAAGCTGAAACAAGTAGAAGCTATTGGAAGTTTTGACTTAGTTTTACCTAATGGCCTTGTGATTTGTTTAGACAATAGTCATTATGCACCTTCTATAACTAGAGGTGTTGTTTCAGTTCACCGTTTGATAGAAAATGGATTTGTCCAGTGTTTTACGGATTTTGGAATTTTCATTTTATAGAATAAATGCTATTCCTAGTAATGGTATTTATGAACTTGACTTTGCATGATCTTGTACCAATGTTAATTCATATTCATATGATTAGTCACTAAAGAGCCAAACAGTAATGGACTTAATTATTTATGGCACAGTCGTCTTGCTCATTATATGTAAGAAAGTATTAAAAAGCTGCACAGGAAGGCCTTTTAAAATCAAACTGATGATGAGTCATTTAGATCAATGCGTATTATGTTTACGAGCAGATGGACTAAGAATCGCTTCCACATCGTCCTGAAAGGGCGACTAACTTCTTGGAATTTATACATACTGATGTGTGTGATCAAATTTAGACATGTGTCAAGATAAGGTGCCTAGTACTTCATTATCAATCACAGATCGATTATAGTCGTTCATGGTTATGTTTTATCTTCTTAAACATAAATATAAGGTCTTTGAAACGTTCAAAGTGTTTTAAAATGAAGTGGAAAATCAACTCGGAAGACAATCAAGGATCTTCGATCAGATCAAGGTGGCGAATACATAAGCCAAGAGTTTAAAGATTATCTAAAAGCTAAACGGATGTTCTACAGCTTATCATCCATATCAAACCACAAACATAATGGGATGTCTGAGAGTAGAAACCGCAACTTTGTTAGAATGGTGCGATCCTATGATGAATCTTACAACTCATGCAGTTATCTTTGGGATTATGCTCTTGAGTCTCAACCGCATTCTCAATTTGGTTCCAACCAAGAAGGTTGATAAGACTCCATCATGACTGTGGTATGGAATAAGTTCCTAATTTGTCTTATCTAAAGTACTGGGGATGTGAGCTCTGTGTGAAGAGAGATACGCCTGACAAACTCGGACAAAGATCTGTTAAGTGTATCTTCATAGGTTACCCAATGAAACGATGGGTCACTATTTTACTTTAAACTGGAAAAAAATTGTTGTGCAAGGTATGCTGAATTCTATTGAGAATCGTATATAAGGTCATGAATCAGTGGAGGGCCGATAGATCTTGAAGAAATTCAAGAAGATGGAAGATACAAACCTCTGAAAATTACTAGGCAACATTCATCAAAAAAGTTGTGGGTTTGAACCAACAAGAGGAAGAGATTCTGATTCGTAGGTCTGGAAAGGACAAGTCGAGCTCCAATTCGCTTAATTTAAACTGTAAGAAGTGGAGGAGCATAGTCTTGTGGGACTCTTAATGACCCAATAGTATAAAGCCGCACAATGCTACAATGCAGAATCTATAAGTGGATCGATTGCTATGAATGCGAAATACAATCCATGATGGGCAAATATGCGTATGGGTCCTGGGGAGGGCTCGATCTTCTCCTGGTTGTAAGACCGTTGGGAGAAGGTGGTTTTTTAAGAAAAAGTACTGAAATGGATGGTATTGTTACGTCTATAAAGGCTCGTCTGTAGGTAGCAAGGGTTTCATCAATGTATCACCCAAAATTATACAACGCAGCGGAATACCACATGGGGTGCTACTTCATAATACACAGCGCTAGATACAAGAGAACGACCTCTAAATGTGTCGTTTGTAAAACAATCTCGTTGATTTTCTGAAATCAAAATAATAGTTGTCCCATAATTGCATCACCATGAAAAACTTGAATGTAAAGACTCCAATGCACATCAAATAATTCCAAGCATCTAATTCACATGAGAAAAAACATGCTTAAATGTGTCTACATTAAAGTTGTGAGTTCATAGATTATTTAATTATGAATGAAGTTTCAATGATGTATCTGTCCACTGTATCATCACAGTACCATGTAAAAGTCCAAAGGATTTATAAAGAATGCACGACACATTTTATGTCACCAAAAGTACCAATCTTATCCCAAAGATTTATAAAGAATGCATGACCAATTTAATGTCACCAAAGTGTTTATATGTATTGCCACTTTATTCAAGGCAACGTAAATATCCATGTGAGTATAAAACAATGTTTACGATTACTCTAAGCTCATGAAACTGATGCACAAATATAACAGTAAGAATTCATATGTATTTGTTGGGGGCCCTGTAGTCCCAACGTGATCCGACATGTTATAACGTTTCATTCCAGGGGTAGTAATCACCCGAACGGGGTTGTGTCAATCTCTGAATAGATCTATCTTCAGGAACATGGCGCATACATACGCTATAACGTTCATTTGCCGAGTGATAGCGAATCACCCGAACGGGGATTATCAATCCCAAATAGATCTATTTTATTATCATTTCGGCTCGCCCCCAAAGTGTTCTTACAAGTTCATGACGCTGTGACGTAGTCTTGTATGTACCATCACAGGTGTCCCTCCAAGAACACCGGGTAGTGATTTAAATAACATGTGTTCCCCTCATGGGTGTTCCTCAAGAACACCCGGCATGTATCAAAATATATGTTCCATATTGGGTGTTCCCTCAAGAACACTCTCGAGCATTAAAAGATTGTTGGCCCCGCAGTCGCCATTCAAATAGAAATCCGGTCAAATCATTTCAAAAGTAAAGTATGCATTCGTGACCAAAAATAAAGTCAAGTAATGTATCCCATAGCGAGCTATGTAAATGAGTATGTAAACCAATTTGTAAACAATCATGTAAATGCATTTGTAAACAAGCATGTTCTCACCCCAAAAATATATGTATAAAGCCCCGTTAATACTGGGGCTATAAAATCACCTTGATCAAAGACCACGATCAAATTAATCCAAAATAAATCACAACCGAATCTGCAATGATCATCGGCCACGACCCTAATAATTATGTCGCTACTATTATAATACAGTTATTAAATACGAATCAACTCGATGCGTAATCGTAACGATCGAAATCATACCATATTTTAATATGTTTACAAACATTTTATCATGTGATGAGAAAATCCCACTTGCGAGTCTTTTAAACTTAAACTTAGTTAATATTATATGAATTATACTATTTTCCCGTCAAATCATAGCTTATGTCAAATATTTTCGAAAGTTACTATTTTTAGAATCTTCGTTTTTAGGAACCGAACAATGTCTTAAAATTATTAATTGAAATATAGAACAACCGACCTTTAGTTTCTGACTGCTATGGTCTTAATTTTAAAACTGACAATACCGCGGCAAGTAAAAAACGTCATTATGAACAAACTTTCGTGTTTCGCCGAGAAGGCTGAAACGGACTCGAAAGTGCTCAATCCTTTTAATTAACAAGTATGTCAGATTTAATATATATTAAAAATAACATATATTTCTATTAAAGTGTATATTCCGATTTCACTCCAGTTTCTTCGTTATTGAGAGTCAAAAGTCCCGTTTTATATCAAAACGTCCGTCATAATATAATTTGTTATATTTTGTAA
Organism: Tanacetum coccineum; assembly: GCA_026074375.1. Lineage (NCBI taxonomy): Eukaryota > Viridiplantae > Streptophyta > Magnoliopsida > Asterales > Asteraceae > Tanacetum > Tanacetum coccineum. Next base: position 9,762 of record BQNB010068221.1, read on the forward strand.
ACCAAAGTCTGACTTTTCAAAGTCTCGAATCCCGAATCTCATGTTCCGTTTTCTGCTCACAATTATCCGTTACAAAACGCGCCAAAGTCCGTTTTTAGTTCAAACCTCGTCTAAACTATATCTAGTATCGCCTTTATTACTATTATTATCAATACCGTTTTAAATATTATTATCACTATTTTTACTTAGCTCGACGCAAGTTTAACAGATTTTTCTAACATATAAACAATGATAATATATGAACAATTAAATTATTTTATGGTGCAAACATAAACCCACATCCTTTTGTGTACGGATTATCAAAACCAACTAACCTTCCGGGCTGTTCCGCGCAAAATCGACACACCCCGGATGTACGCAGCCATACTCGAGGGACACCCCTATACCTATGTCATTAACAACCAAAAAAACCAAACCACCCCTTTTTGATATCAAAACAACGTACTCATCGGGATATTATAAACAGCAATAACCACACCCTTTTCGCTGTGAAACCCACCACCACCAACGCACCCTTGGGTTTGTGGTCCTAACCCGACGCACCCCTAGGCGCTTTACACGATAACTGCAACGACCCTGGTCGGTTTAATAACCAAAAACAAACACCCCTAGCTGCTGTCACTGCCAAACGCACCCTCGTGAGTGGTTGACAGCCGAAACCAACACACCCTATGGTGGTGGTGACTGCCAAACGCACCCTCGTGGTGGTGGCAGTCAACCGAACGCACCCCTAGGCTGTTTTACAGCAGACCAAACGCCCCCTAGTGCGTTTACACAGCCAAACGCACTCTTTGTTGTTTTATAATAAACCCAACGCATCCTACTCGTGTATAGCCAAACCCACCTCTAAGTGTTATAAAAACTAAGTTCACCCATGGCTGAACTAATAAATCAAACGCACCATACGTGGTGATATTAACAAAACCAAACGCCCCTTGGCTGTAAACATCAACCAAACGCACCCCTTTGTGAAACAAAAACCAAACGCACCCTATCTGTGGAGAACCCATATCCAAACGCATCCTTGGTGCTTATGAATAAAACCAAACGCACCCGTGTTGGGGCCGAGACAAACCAGACGCACCCTTGGGGTGCCGAGACGAACCAAACCAACGCACCCTCGAGGTGCGAGACAACCAAACGCACCCGCTGGTGGGGGTGATGGGGTGGCGGTGGTGGTGTTTTACCACCGAAACAAACACGCCCTTCGTGGCGGCTAGCAAAACCCCCGCGCACCCCTTTCTGTTTTAATAAACCACACGCACCCTTTTTGGGTGACGGTTGTGGTGATAATGATGGTGGTATAATGATCCTGGTGGTGATGGGTTGCGGCTGTCGGAGAGGGGGAAGGGAAAAATGGCGCGTGGCCGCGAGTGGTAGTGGGGATCGAGTAGATCCGTTGATGAGGAGCATCTTTGGTGTTGGCCGGAAAACTCGCCGGAAAACTTTTCCGGCGGCGGTTGGCCGGAAAAGGTGGCTGCCGGAGGTGGGAGGTGGTGGCCGGATATTTTGGAGATGGGAGAGTGTATTATAAGAGAGTGTGTGTATAATTGGAGATGGAAATGAATAAATGTTATAAACTTTTATTTATATATAAAAGTTAAAAAAATGAAATGGCAAGTGAGTATAACTTGAGGGTGAAATTTTGTAACTTTTTCACAGGGACCAAATATGTAACTTTCGAGTATTATTTTGTAAAATAGTCGTTCGGGACTCGTTTGAGCGACTTAACGGATGAATTAAAATACGAAACTTGCGCCATTGTTTTCCAAATCATTTTTCCGATAAAAATGAGTATTTACTTGATAGTATTTCATAAATATTTTTATAACATTTATAAAAATATCTGTTATTTATTTTGTGAACCGGTTACGCCTTGTCTGAAATAGAAAAGAAAAAAATGGATTTCAACTCGAATATTCGCGTTCTCAACCAAAGCTTTTAATTAAATTGCTATGTATTTTATTAAAAAAATTATTTAATAAAACATGATAATTAAATATAATTTAATTATTTCCCCGTTTCTAAATCTTGCGAGGGCATTTCAGTCACTCTTTATGAATGTTTTAGGTCTCGGTCAAAACTAAAAAGTTTTACAGGAATGTGTTTTACATCAATTGTTTTAGAGTTCGAATAATGAAAACGTGTTTATGATGGTACATTCTTATAAGTCAGAAGCCAGACCCTAATAAGTCAAAGATTAAAATCGTCATTCAAAATTTCGAAAATTCTCAGATGTTACACTCAACTCTACGGGTTGATATGGAAGAAACGTTCTCACCTGTCGCTGACATTAGAGCTATTAGAATTCTCATATCTATAGCAGCATACTATGATTATGAGATATGGCAAATGGATGTTAAAACAGCCTTCTTAAATGGTTACCTTGATGAAGACATCTATATGGTGCAACCTGAAGGTTTTGTTGATCCTAATCATCCTAGGAAAGTATGCAAGCTTCAAAGATCCATTTATGGACTTAAGCAAGCATCAAGAAGCTGGAATAAAAGATTTGATGAGGAAATCAAAAGGTTTGATTTAGCTCAAAATCTTGATGAGCCATGTGTATATCAAAAGGCTAGTGGGAGTAATGTTACATTCCTCATCTTATATGTTGATGACATAATCATCATGGGTAATCACATTCCAAGTTTACAAAGTGTAAAGGATTATCTTGGAAAGTGTTTTGCTATGAAGGATTTGGGGGAAGCAACATTTATTCTTGGAATCAAAATCTATAGAGATAGATCGAAGCGATTAATTAGACTTAGTCAAAATGCTTACATGGATAAGATCTTAAAGAGATATAAAATGGATAATTCCAAAACTGTGGTCATATCCCCATGCAGAAAGACTTGTCTTGAACAAATCAAAGTGTGCTCCAACGCCATAAAGAGGTAAAATCGACATGAGGAATGTTCCTTATGCTTCGGCTGTAGGGATCCATCATGTATGCGGTTAGTTGCTATAGACCTGATGGTGCGTTCGCACAAAAATATGACAAGCCGATTTTTCAACATAATCCGGTGAAACCTCACTGGACTGCCTGTTGAAAAATAGTCTTAAAGTATTTAAGAAATACTAAAGATATGTTTTGGTTTTATGGTGGAAATCCGGAAGTGACTTCGAGTTATTTGCTATTGACATGATGATTTGGAGCCGATATAAATGATATGAAATCTCTGACAGAATACGTTTCGCTTTGAACGGAAGCGTAGTAGACTAGAAAAGCTCCAAGTAAAGTACTACTGAAAGCCTGCTACATAAGCTGAATTACATAGCTGCTTCAGAAGCAGAGATGGAAGCTGTTTGGATTAGGAAGTTTATTTCAGGGCTTGGTATAGTACCAACAATAAACGAACCAATTAAGATGTTTTGCGACAATTCAGCCGCACTTCAGATGGGCGCCAAACACTACCATAGAAGTAACCTTCTTAAAGTTCACACAGATGACAATCTAGCATATTCTTTTACGAAGGCTTTACCGAAAGGAAAGCTTACTCAACATGCTAAGAGCATGGGACTTCGTTTAGCTAGTAGTTTCATGTAGATCTGTGTTTTAGTATTTGGATAAGGGATGTTAAAACAATTTTATTTTATGATAATGATACGTTGGTATTTTGTTATTTTATATTATAAATTGTGTCATATATTTGCATGTTTAAATCCATGAATAATAAATGTATTATTCTAAATTAATCCGTTGTCGATTAACAATATGGGAATATTGTTAAACTAAGACAATTCTGAGTGATTGGTGATATTGGAGATATTAAGGATGAGTCCACCAAACTCACATGATATTCATAAGATGAATATTGGATTTCCCCGCCACAAGAATATCACTTTATGGATCGACGTCATCAAGTGAATCTTGTACGTGATTTTATTTACATAAATCCTTAGACTTGAGACACAAGTAGGTTTAGCATATGTGGATTATGTCCTTCTTGTTATAGTTTAAGTTGTCCTGAATAAGGTTTAACTATTAAGGGGGTCTTTGTACAGAATGGTTTATGCTGCATAATGACTAAACTTGTAGTCAATATAGAATTTGTTCCTTTAAATTGTTAAAGAAGACACCACTGGGCCCCTTGTAGAATTAATCAGATGTGTGTATGGCCGTACCTAAAAACTCATGTAGATATGTCTCATTGATTTTTGATAATCTTGATTAGTTACATACGAGAAACAAAATCGTTAAATAATGGAATGACGTTGATCCATATCCATATTTAACACGGTATCAGAAACAAAGAGATTGTAAATTCATAAATCATTTTGTCCCTGTTTTGAGAAACCACACTCGGATGTTTCTTGGAGCATTGGCGTGTTGCTAGACGCTTACCAATGTTATTATATAATTTATACATGTCCAAGTGGGAGCTGTTGGAATATGAACAAAATATAAATTATATATGTCCGGGAATTATTTGAGCCTATGGGGACGCACGCATTTACGCAGAGAATATGTTTATTAATGTAATTAATATTTTTATTAATTATATTAATATGTTTCACGAAATAATTTAACGGTCTTTAATTACAACGTTAGACGTTAGAATTAATTAAAATATATAAACAAGTGAAGGACTTGTTAGTACAAAAACCAAACCCGTGGGGTGTTGGTTGTGACCGGTCGAACAAGAAAAGTAGGAGGGTCTGAATGTCGTTTATAGTAAACAAGAGGAGGTATTTGAGTACGACTTGGAGAACAAGTTTTTGGGCTATATAACCCCTTGCCTCATTCATTCGGTGGAGATATAAGATATACCTTACACAACTGGTCGGCAACACATAATAGAAAACCTTAAAAGGTGTTGGTGAATCGTTCAATGCATGACAACTAAAACACCACATCTGCATATGGTATTATCATGTATATATGCAAGTTCATGCATGTATTATACATGCATGCATACTATACGTATGCAATATAAATCATATGTAGTGATTTATTTTCTATCTTTGTTCACTGTGATTCGATCAATACAAAACCAAACAAGAACATCGTGTTCGGTTGTTCTATTCGTGGAAAAAGGACTAGCATCCTAGCGTATCTCCGTGACGTGTAGTGTGTGTCGAAGTAGAGGGATTATTCTTTGATCCTAGTGGTTCGCGTGGTATTAGCTTTATACACACGCGTATATTAAAGATGGTGGTTTCGTTAATTGCTAAAAGGTACATGTCATCGTCTTCTATCCTTGTTAATTAATGTATTCTACATGTAATCTTTAATTTCGCTGCGTACTCGTGTTAATTAATTGGTTAATTAGATTATAAAACCCAACACTATTGTCCCCGCTAAAATGGCCCATACGATTGTCTACTTCATTGTCTGTATCGTAAATATATAATTGCAAGAATCGTGGCGGCTCCCCCTTGTTGGGCATAGAGACCATATCCAATGGTATAGTTGGCTAGAGATCTTGAATACATACAGTCCGCGACCATTGTTGATTCACTACAACATTAACCGCTATCCCCAGCGACATTTTGGGGGTTTCCTGGGCGACTTGTCGCTGTGGATACCTTTCCCTGGCGACTTGTTACTGGGGAATGTTCGCTGGGGAAAGCTCGCTAGAGATACGTTCCCCAGCGACAAGGTGGGTCCCACGTATTTTTCAGTCAAGTAATTAGTGCCACCGTGGCACATATTCCTCGGTGACATGTCGCTAGGTAATGTCCAAGTTAAAATTAAGTAATTACGACACTTAATTAAGTGATTAGTTAATTGGGCACTATCCCCGGCGATAAGTCGCTGGGGATAGTGTTCCTTATACTTTGACTTGTCAACGTATAAGAATTTTTTTTAAAAGCTATCCCCGGCGACATATCGCCGAGGAATAGTCTGCATTTTTTTTAAATGCAGCCTGCACCACAGGCGATTTTCAAATTTTTTCGGGAAAAAATCTACCAAACATCAAACATGTACCAAAACCTGTATAAACTCATCACAACTTGTACCAAAACTCAATACAATATAACGGATCAACGCAATACAATACATCACAACTTGTACCAAAACCAAAACACATAAAGCCAAATCATCAAAATCCGATAAAGTCACAAAAGTTCTTCCTAGTCATAAATGGGGCTTACAAGTCAATATTCAACATGATAGGATAGGGAAACAAGTCAATACAAGTCAATATTTAACATAAAGAAACAATGTAGCATACTAACCCATATATAACACAATTAACTATCGCCATCGCCATCCTCATCCTCGTCCTCCTGATCGTCGGCACTTTCCTCATTGTCCCCGCACCCGCCACTCCCATTGGCACCACCCGACTCAAACTATGAAAACATATCTGAGTACTTTGAGTCACTTTTGAAAAGACTCATCATGAAGTACCTTTTTGTGTAGGCTGTTGAGCGTGCTTTCAGACGCGGGCGTACTTGGGCTGGCTGTGGCCCGTGCTAGCAATACCCTACCAACATCGGGAATGTGCCCTTGCTGCTTACCCCTTCTAGCCAAGTGATTGATCTCATCATCAGTGTAGGTGCCCGTAGCCTCCAACCTCTTCATCTCCTCCTATGTAGTGACAAAAACACAAATAGTTAAATGTATTAGTCGGGTTTGCAACATTAATTCTTGAAAATTTATTAAAGTGTGTTTGAAACAAACTTACTATTACCCCAGTCCACATCCCGTAGGAATTCCTGTTAACATTGGTTGCCACGCAGTAGGAGTCAATGAGCGACGGGTACTCCGGAGTGGCTGAGCTCTGCCTCTGTACATTACACACGCATATAAAGATGAAACAACTAAAGTCAACAAATCACAACACACCAAAGCGATAATCAGATATATAATATATATATCTAATATATATTATAAAATATATATATATATCATGTTTATATGTATGTAAAATAATTACAATGTTTGTATTACCCATCTCATCTCGAAGGCAGGCAACGACCGGGATCCCTGTCGAGATATACCGTCGACCCTTTGCCGGTTTTGCCATTTGAGCGGCTCGGAGCAATGTTCATGATTCATTCCAAAACTGAATATGCTTATCCTACTCTTCCGCCGAAATGCCTCAGGATGTGCCCGCCTAATACTTCTCCACATGGTAAGTCCGTGTCGTGGGGGTCTATAACCCAATGCTGGCCCTTAAAAGCAGCCTTGTTGTATTGGTACGCTTTTTGCAAGTGCTCTGGAAGCCGGCACTGATCTCTGTCTCATCGGGGAATATCATAGTGCGCCTTAAATCAAACAGGGTCTGCATCAAGTATACAACAAAACTAAGACAAGTTAGAGATATAAATTATATATTTATTATTTAAATTTGTTATTTATTTATATGACTAAAATAGAATAAATAATTTAGATATCAATACACAATTAAATAAATGAACACGATAATGAAATAAACATAAAAGGATAACTGACCCCAATATCTGTAATGAGCGCCGCCTTCCGCTCCTTCGGGACCTTCAGCCAAGAAGGGTAGTACAAAGGCACCCCTAATGACCTCCCCGATGTAGCTAGACCAATGAGCCGCATGGTCACCGAGAGGCATAAGGGTTTGTTTGTCACGCAGCTCAAACCGGATCGGGACGGGGCCTTTTTTATCCGTGATTTCCTTTAAGGAGAGGTTTCGGGTCTTGTCGCGGGTATTCAGCCTGCCCGCTGCCCTGCCGCCCAAATTGGGCTTTCGTTTGCCTTTGCTTGCAAAATCAAGTGAGTGATAAAGTCATAAAAATTCAAGGCAAGCAAGTTCAATATATGTATCAAATTTATGCTTGTATTACAATAATCCAAAAATTCTTACCTCGGTTAGCAAAGCAACCCATGCAACCGGTGGGTACATGGTGTGGAGGGGGACGATCCTCACCGCCACCGTCACCGCCGTGGGACCGGGCAACATCTGCTGACATCTGTACAAGTACAATTAGCATAACATATAGAAATTCATGAACAAAATAATATAAGCATGCACACATCCAAATACATACATATCCAAATAAACATACACATTTAAACAATCCACAACAATTTCATTCATTCATTCAAATATATAAGTGTCTTTTGCAAGTTACAACTCAAGATCAATCTTCTTCTTCACTAGAATAAACTTTGTCAACACCTTCGGCTGTGTCTCGGTTGCTACGGGTGCTACGGCGGCTGCAATTTTTTTTAACACCATCAATCACAGCTTATTAACATAATTATACCTCTTTAACATAATTAGAAACATAATCTAAATTCAAACTGCAACTTATTAACATAATTAAAAAGAAAAAAACTAAAATCAAACCCTTTAACCCGTGTAGCACTTGGTCTCGGCTGCAACTCTTTAGAGGGTTAGACAAAGAACAAAAAGAATTATCATTTAAAAGGTTATGGAAAGAATTATAGTTTAGAGGGGGAGGAGGAGATGCTCGTGTGCTCGTGTGTGACAGCCGGTGGTGGATTATGTGGTAGTGGTGGAGGTGGTGGTGGTGATGGAGGTGCTCGAATGATTTGTGGTGGTGTAATTTGTAGTGGTGTGGTGCTGCAAAAATCGCTAAGGAGGTTTAAAGTTTTTTTTCTGGGTTTTGGTAATGAAGATGAATAGCAGATCTGCCTTATGATAAAAATTATTCCTGGCGACATGTCGCCGGGGAAACTTCCAGTTTTGTCGTTTAGTACTAAGTATCGTGACAATATAAAAAATAATATCAATAATCCCCAGCGACATGTCGCCGGGGAAACTTCCAGTTTGTCGTTTAGCGCAAAATGGCGCGTTAATGAAAATTTTGGTGGGATTTATAATTAATTATCCCCGGCGACATGTCGCCGGGGAATCTTATTTGTTTTTTAATAATTATTTTTTGTAAAATATGTTTTATAATTATATATTTTATAAATAATAATTAAAAGTTTTTTATTATTGTTTATATAATGATTTTTTATAAAATATATAATTATTATAGAATATAAAATTATATAAATACTAATAAAAAACATTTCGATTTCTCGGTTCAACGGATGAGTCGATATGGTATGGTTATACATTAGACGTTCAACGGAAGAGTCGATATGGTATGGTTATACATTCGACGTTCAACGGATGAGTCGATATGTTATGGTTATACATTCGACGTTCAACGGATGAGTCGATATGGTATGGTTATACATTAGACGTTCAACGGATGAGTCGATATGTTATGGTTATACATTAGACGTTCAACGGATGAGTCGATATGTTATGGTTATACATTAGAGGTTCAACGGATGAGTCGATATGTTATGGTTATACATTAGAGGTTCAACGGATGAGTCGATATGTTATGGTTATACATTAGACAATTATAAGTTAAAAAGCAACTACTAGTAAAATCTGTATCTCTACTACATATAACGGGTGTAGCCCTAAATGTTGAAAGTTGAAAACTAAATATTATTAATGGAATGTCTAACCAATATTAAAACTATTGAAACTGAATAAATGCAAGGGTTGTCCAAAGGTGTACACGGCTGGAAACTATTGAAAACAAAATATATTAACGAAACTAAAAACAACTATTAATCAACCAAAATGTGTTGAAACTTAAGAAACTATATATGCTAAGGTTAATTTACCCTATGCCTATATAAAAATGAGGCCCACTCATATTTTACATTTACATACAACAAAGGGTGAAATCTCTCTCGCCTCTCTTTCTCTATACACTAAAACACACTTTAGTCATATGCCGCTAGTTTCTGCCTCGCCATCACCACCCTATGCTGCCATTATACATCCGTGGTTTAGGTGTCTTTGGGTGGTCTTGGTTTGATTGGTAGTTTTCGGTGTGTATGGTTGTTTGAGTGGTGTTTTGAGTTTGTTATATGCTATTTTTAACCGGATCACATGCAATGTAACCGGATCTTATAGGTTTGGTGGTTTCATTTTGTTTGATTGTTATATGTGTGTTTGGTGGTTTTTAGATGTGTTAAATCCATTTTGAATTTTTAGGTATCTTCTTAATGGTTTTTAGATATGTTCTATGGTTTTTTAAAGGTTGTGTTTGGACCTAAGATTTGTTGTGTTGGTGGTTTATAGTTAAGGTTGGCTTAGCAAAAAAAATTGAAGGTTGAGTATTCTACCTATAGAAAATAAAAACAAACGAAAAACCCTAGTCCACACTCTTACAAGAGTGCTAACATAATGAAGACTAACGGCTAAGTGGATTAGAATTGTTAGTGAGTGAAGGAAGATCTGGGAAAGCTTACGAATGAAAAAATCATGAATTGCATAAAATATTCATGTACTGTTTTATTTATATCATTTTTTTGTTGCATTTTTGTATGTTTAGAATTTTAATTTTTTTCATTCAACAACAAAGGTATTTATGGGATATTCATATTAGAGGATATATGTTAGTGTTAGTCAAAGTAATTTATGTTAGTCAAAGTAATTAATGTTAGTCAAAGTTGTTAGTCAAAGTTATTTATGTAATAGGCCCAAGCCCGGTTTGTGGGTTTAGGGTATTAGGGTTTTCACCATTATAAATAATGGTCATTAATAAAATTATACCTACGGGGTTTTCAATGTTCTAACATGGTATCAGAGCGGGTCTGATCCTCAGACCTAGATGACTAAGTTGAGCCGCCTCCATTAAATCATCCCGTCAAACCACTCACCTCCCTCTCGTCAATAAAACCAAAGATTAAAAAAAATTGAACACAATGAAAACCACAGATCTACTTTACTGTTCTTTATCTTGTTGCTGTTTGCCATTAAAATCATATCCACAAGTGGCTCATCAACAAAATAGCAAAATACCAGTATTGATTCATTAATTGGTCTATAGGACTACTACTGATTGTCGTTAGTAGATGATGGACAGGAAGGATTTGTTTGAAACGAAAGCTAAAGGAAGGAGTGATGGGAAAGCTAAAGAGAAGATTTTGTGTTTTGATCATTGGTGTTTTGGTGTTGACTCTGCAACTTCTATCATTATAGTTTATTTAATTATTTTTTATATGTCGAATGCCAGGGTATTAATTCCCGAGGGGAAACGACTTTTTGTTGGTGTCGGAATATTTTTTTTTTCTAGGGTTACTTATTCCGAGACGACTTTTTTGGTGTTTTATTTTTTGAATCCAGGTTCTTTTTCCGAGGAAGACTGTTTGGGAACTTGGTTTATCCTTCGGATAATTTTGGTTATCCGTAAACAAAAATTAGAAAAGGGTACTTTGGGTATCCGTTATATTTTGGTTTTATATGTTTTTATTGTGCTTTCTTAAATTTTTTCATCTTCATTCGAGCTTCGCGATTTCCGCCGCTCGGACTCGGAGAGTATTAGATGATATATGTTAGTGTTAGTCAAAGTAATTTATGTTAGTCAAAGTTGTTAGTCAAAGTAATTAATGTTAGTCAAAGTTGTTTATGTAATAGGCCCAAGCCCGGTTTGTAGGTTTAGGGTATTAGGGTTTTCACCATTATAAATAATGGTCATTAATAAAATTATACCTACGGGGTTTTCATTGTCTAACACTTCTGTAGTTCTTTCTTGTGATCCCCTTTCCCACATGGTATTTTGGGTTGGGGTTCTTTTGTCCGGGTCTTTTCTTGCCTTGGCTTTCAATATAAACGTGTTTGAAATAGTTTTCATTTTTATAGTAGTTTTTTTACATATTATTTTTCAACAGAATACCCTTTTGCAGGTCAAATGAATCGAATGGCCTCGTTAGCAAGAGCTAAAGAGGATCTTAGTGTGGGTTTTGTTGACAGCGAGTCATGAAGAAAATGTTGGGAACTCGTGGCCTAGTGGGTATTATCATTTGGTAGGAAAAAGAGCTAAATTTTGTTATTTGTGTAGTTTGTTAGTAAATAGAAGTACATATTTATTTTAATTATTAAGGTACGTCTAAATCATATATTCTTTTATAAAACACAGTTTTTTATAGCCCCTAATTAAGATTTAAGACGAGATTGATGAGAGTTAACAAAGTAAGAGGAGATTGATGAGAGTCGTATAACTGTTCTGAAAAAACACCCCCATCTCACCCAAAAATCCGGACAAAAAAATCAGCCATAAATTAAACGCTTCAAATTAATAGATGAGATTGATTTTTTTATTTTTTTTAAAACTCATTTTAACTGTTCTCACCCAAAAATCCTGACAAAAAACATTCAAAAAACCAATTCATTCAACAAAAAAAAAAAAAATTAACCTTATAATGATATCATCAGAAAATCTCACTATTTGCATCACTATCTTCTCCACCAAAGGTACGTTCTTTTTAAAGCCTTTGATTTTTAGTTTGATTATTCGATTTTTTTTTTGCCTCAATCTTTGTGGTGTTATAGTTTTTGGGGTTTGATATTTAGCAGCAACCAACCCATATAATTTCTTTTGTTCGATTTTTTTTGGGTTATAATTAGTTGAATGTGGTTCGATTGGTTGAGTGCAAAATTTGAAAAAAGAAGTCTTATATACGTTTTAATTGTCAATTAGTACCTTCCGTTTAGGCATTAGAGGTTTGAAAAGTTAAAGCTAACTCTTGCTTAAGAAGCTTTATTAATCATAAGTATTTCCTAAATTGTTGCACAATTACAGTAAGTGCATTCAATAAATTCCTTATACTACAAAACCTTTGAATTTAAATTACACATGAACTTTAAACAATGTATTAAACCTGGTAAATGAATATATTCATCACTAAAAAAAAATCTCCTTGCTTCCTTTATTCGAGTAGATGATATGGACTAATGAAATTTATTGTTGGTGGCTAATGTTTTTATGCGTCTTTTTTATGCACACCGAGTGCTTGATAAAATGACTCTATGTATAACAGTCTTATTATATATGTTTCTTGCTAGATTTTATAGATCAAAGGAAACGAAACAAACTTGCACGGGTGAGAAGGTGACGATGGGATTGAAAAAAATGTGAATGCAGCGCCACAGAAGCTCAACTTGCTCGGGTTAGTGTCTTTTTCACTAACTAAAATCAGTTTGTATTTGGTCAATTATGTGTAATAGGCCAAACTGGTTTCCCAATATTTCGTATTCACATTTAAATGTTACATTGGGAGTACATAGGATAATAAAACATGCAATTTATAGTTTTCCATGAGTATGCTAGAATATAGGTTAGTTTGCACATTTTCATGACTACTGAAGTCTTAACAATTGGTGTAACTTTTTAATCCTTAATTTATAGTTTACCTTATTTATATGATTAAGAACATATTTTTAATAATATAGGAGGACCAAGTAGACCCGACTTAAGCATTGGTGTCCAGCCTTGTACTTGTATGGCATTAATCTACATTAGAATATTGTATCTTCTATAGATCTATGTATGTACATCGGAGTTTTAGAAACTATTTTCATAAAACTCAGGATTAGGTTTTTAGAGTTATCATTGGTTTTTGTGTGATCTAATTTGTTAAGACTTATTGGGGGAATAAATTATATACAATTCTAACTCTTCATTTTGTATAAGCGCCTCCACATGTTAGTCAATAAAAGTGTGGTTCTATCTTGATTAGTGGCACCTGATATGCTTCAACGACCCCTGATCTTGAATATAAATAAAAACCATTTTGCGTTTCTCATTATTTAGTGTCTTTTTATGTAATTTAGATTCCCAAACGATGTTTGCTTAATTAAGTATGTGACAAACAATAATCGCGTTGACTTAATTATATATCAACAACTGATTACCTTTTTTTTTGAGGTCGTTGTTGATGTTTTTATTTGAAACATGACTAACTCACATTGGAACGCCTTTAAAATACGTTATCAGTTTATTTTTAATAGAGCAATATAAGAGGTTTGATCTGCTTGAAAACACTTTGACTTTCGACCATATCCTTTTCTTTCTGTCATTCTTTAGGAAAATAAAGATAAACCAAACGCACCAATTATTTATAAAAAACAAGCCAATCACATTCAAAAATTGGTTGCTGTTCTTAATATTGCGGGGGGGCGACATCCATTCATCGACACTTAAACCTACAATTTCCAACCGTCCCATACTCCCATTCCCATATTTGTTCACTCCATTTTTAATGTTTAACAAGTAGTTTGTTAGTTATATTTCTCTCGACTTTTGGTTACGTTTTATAAATGCTTTTGATTGGCAGCTCCTGAAAGCATTCACAACCGGTCATTTCGTATTATCTTAGAAGCACGCTTATTTAATTATGAAAGGTACATTTTGTTTTGTTGCTTTATTCTGCTATATGTTATATAATAGTTTCTATAATCATTTTTTATTAGTATAGAGGTTTTAACTTTTGTCTTGAAGGATTAGTCAAACAATTCGTAAACACAACCATGGTTATTGCATATGGACGGGTTGAGAACTTTGAATAATGGCCGAGTAGAGAAGTTTGAATAATCGGTTTAAATGGATTCGTTCAAAACTCGAGCATATATATTTGGAAAACTTTAAACCTATTCATTTTTTCATTTAGTAGTCACTGAAAAGTATATAGAAATGAAATAAAAATTTCAATTATTTTTATCTCGAGACTATAAGCGTTGGCAATGTCTTAATTTTTCGTATCTTTCATTCATCATTTAAGGAGGTATAAACCACTGATTACTTGATCAATATGATCCATTATTTTAATCTAAATCAGCATCCAAGCCTAATATTAAGCACAAAAGATCTGGAATTAATTACATACTTTTCAATTATTTAACAGGTTATTGCTTGGTTGAGGCTGATAAGGTCATGGGTTCTTCATATTAATTATGTGATCCACTTCTCTGAATTTATATCTTAGATTGGAATGTGAACGTATATGATGGCAGCCACTAAAAATGGAAGTAGGGTCGAAGGAATCAGAGGTAGACAACTCGATTATGTTCCAGCCACCATTGATGTACGTGATGAGATGATTGTCCGTATGCAGTTATTAATAAACGATTGCGTAGACACAAATGTACATTTGTTATACCGGCCTAACTGTATCCAAGATGTCTTTCAACTAAGTGCTGAAGACTGGGCTCAAATCGATGCTCAAACAAAGGTGCAAGTGTAAGTCGTGTGTGAATCTACAGTCAAAAGTGCACATACACAAATATCAATCTTCTATCTGGAAACTATTGAGCGTGCATGTGGTACATGCCGTCCAAAGACGAATACCAATTATCCTATATTCAAGACTTCATAGAGAATTAGTTGTAGTTGAAATTTTATTTTTCGTTTTTGACTATCCTTTAAAATACCCGTGAATTTCACGGGTCTTTTAGCTAGTTGATTATAAGTGAACTTTAGTCGCTAAAAAGAGTAACTAGAAAATATATTCAATGCTTTTTTCCGGTTGTTACATAGCTTGGAGTTGGGGAATATGAACATATGATATGGATATGGATATGGATATGGAGCATATGATAAAACGTTTTTATTTTAATTTGTGGTGAATTTTTAATCAATTGTTTATGTTACAAAAAATGTTTTTATATTTTAGTTTCCTTTCCATTTTTATGATATAGTAACTTCTATTTAGTTTTATTAAAAGTCAATTGATATTAGTTAATTTTGTGTATAGTTTTAGTTTTTTTAGACTTGTTCTATGTACTTATTAGTAAATCATTTGTTATTTCCATTTATGTTTGGTGATTTGCATTAGAATATTTGTATTTTATCTCCATTTAATCAAGGTTTCTTTTTGGTCGATAGTTATAATTCATTAAACTTTGTGTATTGAAATAAATGTCTTGTTAAAGTATTGATAAAAGCGTTGAAGTTGATAGTAAAAAATAATAAAGTTAACTTTGTTAAGTAATAAAAACGAAACATCACGTATGGTCGTATGAGTTAATTGTGATGTGAGGGTTGTAAACATAGGTTGATGTGGGTGCAGGATTGAAATAGGTTGGAGAGTGGTAGGGGTTAGGAGTGGGAAGGATAATGTGTTGAAACGAGTTGAGATCAATTAGATCTCAAAAATATGTCTAAAGACTTAATGACTCAATTCTAGAACTCATTTTTTTTTCAAACTAAAAAACTCACGTTCACTCTTTTTTAAGAATAAAATATATAGCAAAAGGTAAATCGACAAACGAATACCAAATACTCCATCGCGGCGAGTAATATTGTTATCTTTTTAGTAACGTTGCCCTTCGATATACTTTCGATGAAAAAAAATTTGATTTTTTTCCAGTTTCGTCTTGACAAATCACATGTGATTTGTATCACAAATCACATGTGATTTCATAAAGTCACATATGATTTGTACATGTGATTTTTCTGGATGTAACTGGAAAAAAAATTGAAAAAAAGTTCGACGAAAGTATATACAAGTGCCCCTCTATAGAAAGATAATTTATTTCTCGCCACGATGAATGGTAAGTTTTGCGTTAACATTGATGGTTTGTGAGATATTTATGTTAGAATTCTAATTAAATCGATTTGCAAGAAGGTATATTTTTACGCAACAAGGTTTAAAGAATATGTCGTCGATAGCGAAGTTTGACTTCGAAAAATTCGACGGTTCTAATGACTTCGGGTTGTGACGTGTGAAGATGCGGTGTCTATTAATTCAACATGGTTGGGAGGCTGCGTTAGATCTATTCTCGGAAACCATGGCGGACACTGAAAAGACTGCGGCGTTGAAGACGAATGTCTACAAGAAAGCATACAGTGTCTTACTCTTGTGCTTGGATAACAAGGTGTTGAGGGAAGTCAACAAAGAAGATTCTGCAGCGGATGTTTGGTTAAAGTTGGAAAGTTTGTATATGACAAAGTCTTTAGCCAATAAATTGTACTTAAAGAAGAAGCTGTTCACTTTCTATATGGATTCAGGTAAGAAATTATCTGAACATATAGATGAGTTTAATAAGTTGGTCGGTGACTTGGCGAACATAGACGTTGAGATTGATGACGAAGATCAGGCACTCATGTTACTTACGTCATTACCATCTTCATATGATAACTTTGTGGAGACATTGCTTTATGGAAGAGAGTCGCTCACTTTGGAAGATGTCTTGTCTAGCCTCAATTCACGGGAGTTGAAAAAGAGGACAGATGCAAAGGATGATGGTGATGGGTTATATGTAAGGGGAAGGTCGGATCATCGGGGTAATCAAGGACGTGGTAGTTCGCGATCGAAGTCGAAAGGTAAAGGAACTTATAAACTGAAGTGTTACATATGCTATTCTGAGGATCACCTAAAGAAAGACTGTCCAAAAAGGAACAAGAAGAAATCAACTGGCTTTGTCAAGAAGAATGCGGGACAGGGTTCTGGTATGCATTCTGAGGGTTATGACAATGGTGACTTGTTGATGGCGGTGAGTGAGGAGAGGTTCTTAGAGTGGATCATGGACTCTGGTGGCTCCTTTCACATGACGCCTAGGAGGGACTTCTTGTTTGACTTTAAGGAGTTCAATGGTGGTACGGTTTTGCTCGGTAATAATAGAGCATGTGCCATCATGGGGATAGGGAAGGTGAGAGTACAAATGAAAGATGGTTCAAGTTTTGTGCTTGAGAATGTGCGTTACATTCCCGAGTTGAAGAGAAATTTGATATCTTTGGGCACTCTGGATCGAGAGGGCTATACCGTGAAGTTGCAGAATGGAAGAGTAAAGGTGATCAAGGGTTCTTTGATGGTTTTGTCAGGAACTATGAAGGGAAATTGTGTGTACTCCTTGGATGGCTGGGCTGAATCGGGTGAAGCTAGTGTTGGTATACAAGAAAAGGAAAGTCTTGCACAGGTGTGGCATAAACGCCTGGGTCACATTAGTGAAGCAGGCTTGCATGAACTGGAAAAAAGAGAGGTGCTTGGGAATAAAGGTCTAGGTAAGCTCGAATTCTGTGAAAATTTGTTTATTAGAAAAACAACCAGGGGAGTTTGTCGAGGTCAACACACACAAGGAGTTATAGACATGTCCATAACGTATCTCTAAGGGTCCCATCCCGGTGAAATCGATAGTGTTGCCGTACTTCTTATCGATTTTGATGATTCAATCGATGAGGGTTTGGTTCACTTTCTTAGACCGAAGAATGATAGGCGTTCAACAATTTAAGGAGTGGAAGAATTGTAGAAAACCAGACAGGAAATAGAAAACCTGAAGAAACAACGAACGAAAACGATTTTGGAGTTTGTAATCAGGAATTTTAATAACTTGTATAAGGAAGCGGGATAGCAAGACATTTGATAGTTGCAGGAACTCTGCAACAGGATGGTCTAGCTGAACGAATGAACATGACGCTATTAAAAACAAGTTAGATGTTTTACTAATTCATCTGGTTTCCAATTCGTTCTGGGCAGAAGCAACGGTGACGACAGCATATCTGATCAATAGGTCTCCATCTACAACACTGGAGAAGAAGACACCTATGGATTTATGGTCAGGACATCCGGCGAATTACGAGATATTGAGGATATTAGGTTGCGTTGCTTATTCACACATGAATCAGGGGAAGCTCAAGCCTAGAGCTATAAAATGCATATTCCTAGGGTATCCTAATGGTGTGAAGGGATACAAAATATAGACGTTAGATGATGTCAAACCAAGGATAATCATAAGCAGGGATGTGGTGTTTAATGAAGAGCCTTATTGTATAAGGATAAACTACTCAAGGTGTGATGGTCAGCATATTCTAGAAAGAAGTTTTAAGTTTTGAGGTGGAACTTCAAGGCAGTAAGGTCGAACTAACTGTGGATCCTCATACTGAGGAAAATCCAGGGAATGAAGATGAGGAACAAGATGAAGAGCCTCAATTAACAAGAATCTAAGAAAACGATGTTTTTGTGTGTGATAGAGCAATAAGAAAATAACTACTATAAAAAAACCCCTCCCCCCCCCAAGTTAGGATGAATGTAATTATCATGTCTAGACATCAGGTCTAAGGTAATGATAATCGGCTTATGCATTTGCTATTGCTGAGGAAGAAGATACTCATGAACCAATGCATTTCCCATAGGCAATTAATTCCATCTGAAAAGGATGAGTGGGTTCGTGCTATGGAAGAAGATATGACTTCTTTAAAGAAGAATCATACTTGGGAGCTGGTCGATCAACCACCTGGTCAGAAGCTGGTAAGCTGCAAGTGGTTGTATAAGATTAAAGAAGGCATTTAAGGCGTTCAAAAACCAAGGTACAAAGCAAGGCTGGTAGCTCAGGGGGAATTAGGAGTGTTTAGTGCAGCTACAGCTCTTGCAGATGCAGCTAAAAGAAGAAGTGTTGAAACTGCTCAAACTTACACCAAAAGAAGAAGATTTGTTAGTACTGGCAGTGGTAGAGTTAGTACTGCCAGTAGAACAGTTAGTACTGCTGATGTTAGTACTGCTAGTGAATTGGGTAGTACTGCTGGTGTAAAGGCTAAAGATAAAGGGAAAGCAATTATGCAAGAATATGAAGAATCTGAGTCTCCAAAAAAAGTCAAAAAGAGGGTTCAAGTACAGATGAGTATAGATGAAGAGTTAGCTAAGAAAAGTGTGTAAGGGGAACAAGAAAAGCTTAGACAGAACAAGAACAAGAAAGGATTAACTTTGAAGCAGCCCTTGAACTTCAAAAATAGTTGGATGAAAGGGAAGAGGTTGCTGCTGAACCTACTCAAGCTCAGCAAATTGACTGGAGTGATCTTGCAGTGTTAAGATACCATGCTCAGCTGAATAGACCATACTTTGTAGCTGAAGTTAGGAAGAACATGGTCATGTACTTGAAGAACTAGGGAGGATACAAGATGAATTATTTCAAAGGAATGAAGTATGAAGACATTAGACCTATATTTGAAAGAGTATGGGATCAAATTCAATCCTTTGCACCAATGGATTCTGAAAAAAGAAAAAGATAGTGAAAAGAAAGGAAGCAGGAAGAAATCACTTGTAAGAAAAAGAGCAGGTGAAAAGCAAAGTGAAGAAAGTACAAAGAGGCAAAAGATAGAAGATGATGTAGAGAAGGAAGAACTTAAAGCCTATTTAGATCTGGTTCCAAGAGAAGAATTTGCTATGAAAATTGAATCTTTAGTTGCTAAGTATCCAATAATTGATAGGAAGACTCATGTCCTAACAGAAAACTTCATGTATTATCAAATCTTCATGGCAGATGGAAGTTCTAAGAATTACAAGATCTTTAGTGAGATGCTTGATGATTTTGACAAACAAAATGTATTAGACTTACACAGGCTAGTTAAAGCGAGGTATATGACATCAAGTCCAGAAGGTTATGACTTAATGCTTTGGGGAGATTTGAAGATCCTATTTGAGCCTGATAAAGAAGATGAAGTCTAGAGAAATCAACATGAATACAATTTGATAAGCTGGAGACTATTTGATTCATGTGGAATTCATATTTTGTTGATGAACAATGGAATTGCCATTCACATGATGGTAGAGAAGAAGTATCCACTTACTCAAGAAATGCTATCAAAGATGTTAAACAAAAAACTAGAGGTTGATCATGAAAATGAGATGGCATTTGAACTTCTAAGGTTTATAAGGTCATAAGTATAGAAGTAGAAGAATGTTTGGAAGAATCCTCAACAGTGCAGTCTAGAAGATTAAATACAGAAGAAACTTAAGATTTGAAGGTAAATCATAAGCTTAGGGGAGGATTGTTGGGATTCAGAGCTTCTACACTTAGTACTGCTAGTTATAGTTAGTTAGTACTGCCAATACATTGTTAGTACTGCCAGTATAGTTAGTACTGTTAGTATAATAGTTAGTACTGTTAGTTATATAGTTAGTACTGCTTAAGTGATATGCATGAGTTATATTAGGAATAGATATGCATGATCACTTGACGCGTTTTGTAAGCCCATTAGGGTTTTCCTTAGTGTATAAAAGGAACCCTACGGCATAGTTAGAGATATCAATTCATAGTTAGCTATTCTGTAACCTAGGCAGAATATTTGCAATCAATATATATTCAAAGTTTTGTTTACATTGTTCTTCTTAGTATTACAAGTTAGATTCCGCATAACTTGTAGTATTCATAATCATAGTTTCTCACATAGTTAGTTTGGATTTATCCAAGGTAACTAAGCTTCAACAAGCTAAAAAGATCTATTCATTGGGACTCACATAAAAAAACAATAAAAACAACCGTTGTGTCACTTGTGAAATCGGCTCACTTTTAGATACAAACTTTAAGAGAGCTTTAAGGAGGGTTGATCCTACGAACTTCGAACCGAAAGGAGAAGGTTTTTAAAACGCTTTGTGCTTACCCGCTCCTCCACTTCTTTGTGCGTTTTCTAGAGAGCTACCATACACTTGTTCGATTATCGATTACACAAATATTTTTCTTTTTATTTCTCTTATTTTATTTTTAGTGCATGCGCACCCGCTCTTCATTGAATTTAATTATTAAATCTTCCACGACTCCGAAACGTCATAATCGTAGACGTTCCAAGCAAAGAGTCGAACTATTTTCTCTTGAAGAGACTTCTGTAGTTACGATGGCCGATCAACGTACTATGGCGGAATTACTCCAAACACCCACCGAGGGTTACGGAGATGCTATCGTTATTCCCGTTATTCTCACGGAGAATTTTGAGCTTAAATATGGTCTTTTAAATCTTGTAACTTCAAAACAATTTTACAGATTTGAGAAAGAAGATCCTCATGCTCACCTTCGTTGGTTTAACAAGATTACTTTCATGATTAAGTATAAAGATGTGCCTAATTCGTCGATTAAGCTTATGATTTTTCCATTTTCTATCGAGGAGGCAGCCCAAATTTGGCTTGAAAAAGAACCCCCTCATTCTATTCTTACTTGGGAAGATCTTGTTTCTAAGTTTATTAACCAATTCTTTCCTCCTTCCAAAACTACAAATCTCCGAAATGAAATCAAAAATTTTCAACAAAAGTTTGAGGAAGCGTTTAGTTAGGCATGGGACCGTTTCAAGGATCTCCTTCGTGCATGCCCACATCATGGTTTTATGGAATTACATCAACTTGATACTTTCTACAATGCTTTAAACCCAACCGATCAAGATTCTTTGAATTCCGCCGCTGGTGGTAATCTTTTGACTAAAACTCTTCGAGATGCTTTGGCAATTATTGAAAATAAGTCAAAAATTCGCAATTCATGAAACAAAATGGTTGTTTCCAAAGTGAGTGCAAATACTTCTTCTACCACGACATGTCCATCAGAGATGGCCGCTCTTACTGATGCTGTTAATGCTATGCTTCGTCATGTTAAGACCTCATCTCCATAGACCGTTAAAGTAATTTTTGAAAGTTGTGTGACTTATAGGGGACCGCATCCCTACTGTGAGTGTCTTGCTGCCGATGGCAACACTTTTAATCCTTCTGCAGCCGCAGCAACCTATAATCGGAATCAAGGATATCATCCTCAAGGAGACCCAAATTATCATGCTAGCAATCAAATGGGACCACCTGGTTTTCCTCCTATGCAAAATAATCAAAACCGTTTCAATCAAAATCAAGGTTATAATTAAAACCGAGGAAATAATTTCAATCAAGGTAACCAGAATTATCAAGCTCCGCCTCAAAATGGACCTTCAAACGATCTCTCGAGCTACATGAAGATAAATGACGTTAATATGAGAGTAATACAAAATCAAATAAACAATATGAGGACGAAATTAAAGAAAGAGATGGATACTACGTTGAGTAGACAGAACAATACGTTTAAGAATGAGTTAAGGAATGAATTAACGAATGATATTAAGAACATGATGAGCAGTTTTTTTCAAATGAATACCGCTTCTTCTTTAGGTTCGGGTTCACTTCCTAGCAACACCGTTATTAACCCGAGAGGTGACTTGAAGGCAATCACCACCCGAAGTGGTATTTCTTATGATGGACCTCCAATTCCACCTCTTCCCAAGGTGGTGGAACGGGAACCCAAGGTGACAAAGGATACGGTGCCACCAAGTATTGAAAACATCCAACCTCTGGTAGTCCAAATTCAAGCTTCAATTAATGAGCCCGTTGTTGCTCCTAAGCTTAAACCATTTATACCTTATCCTTCAAGAGCTAACAAACAGAAGCTCCGTGAAAAAGATGATAATCTAGCTTCGAAATTTGTTGAAATCTTTCAGGAATTACATTTCGAGCTCAGTTTCGCGGATGCTCTTCTACATATGCCAAAATTTGCTTCAATGTTTAAAAGTCTCCTTAATAACAAAGAAAAATTGTTTGACTTAGCTAAAACACCGATGAATGAGAATTATTTGGCGGTTATCCTAAAAAAGTTGCCCGAAAAACTTAGAGACCCCGGCAAGTTTCTTATTCCATGTGATTTTCCGGAGATAGTTGAATGCTTAGCCTTGGCCGATCTTGGTGCAAGCATCAACTTGATGCCTCTTTCCATATGGAAGAAGCTCTCACTCCCCGAACTTACTCCTACTCGAATGATTCTTGAACTTGCAGACCGATCGACTACTAGTCCATCCGGTATTGCCGAAGATGTCTTTGTAAAAGTAGGAAAGTTCCATTTTCCGGCCGACTTCGTAGTCGTTGATTATGTTGTCGATCCTCGGGTTCCCTTAATTCTCGGGAGACCCTTTTTGAGGACGGCACGTGCTTTGATTGATGTTTACGGTGAAGAATTAACTCTCCGAGTTGATGATGAAGCCATAACCTTTAAAGTTGGTCAAACTTCGAGATACTCCTACAATGATGCTGAATCGGTTAATCGAATCGATGTCATCGACGTTTCATGTGAGGAGTATGCTCAAGAAGTGCTTGGTTTTTTAGATAGTTCTAAAAGTGGCAATCCCACTCCGTCTTTAGATCCTATCCTTTCTACTTCTTTCCCCTCTCTCACTCCTTTTGAAGGAGGTGACTTCATTTTGGAAGAAATCGAAGCTTATCTTACAAATGATTCAATTCTACCAGGAATTGATGATGCTGACTTTGATCAGGAGGGAGACCTTCTTCTACTCGAGAAGTTATTAAATGATGATCCATCATCTCCTCTCCCTCTGAAGGAACTTCATTTTGAGGAAATTAAAACGATAAAATCTTCTATTGATGATCCTCCCGAGCTTGAGCTCAAGGATTTACCGTCTTATCTTGAATACGCATTTTTAGAAGGAACCGATAAATTCCCCGTCATAATTTCTAAGGAATTAAATGATGAAGAAAAATCCGCCCTTTTAAAAGTTCTTAAGTCACACAAACGGGCCATCGCATGGAAAATCTCCGACATAAAGGGTATCGACCCTAGTTTTTGTACTCATAAGATCTTAATGGAAGACGACTTCAAACCGGCAGTTCAACATCAAAGAA
>BQNB010068222.1:0-14272 GCA_026074375.1 Tanacetum coccineum
GCTAACAAGTTTATCACCTAAGAACTAATCGCTTCCTGATGTACTACGTCTAATGTCCTGACACCCTACGTGGTCGGCATCTGCATAAGCTGTGAGTGACATATCGGTATCCTTTGAGTACCAGAGACCCATGTTGATGGTTCCCTTAAGGTATCGAAAGATCCGTTTCATCGCTTGTAAGTGCTTTTTGGTAGGCTTTGCTTGATACCGAGCACATAATGTAACACCCCCAAAATGGCTTGCAGCGGAATATGAGTTAGGGGGCGTGTTAATTCATAGATCAACAACACAAGATATATATAGAACGACCATTAAAAGTCGTAAAAACGGATACATTGGATTTTAGCAAATATCTGTTACAAAAAGCCCGAAGCTTAACTTGTTCGACATTAATAGTACAAAGATACTAGTTCATAACACATTTTCCCAAAAACATATGCAACCAAATCTTTAGCATGATATCCCAAAACATATAATCACCAATGTATCCCAGCACCTCGTGCCTATTGACCTCCTGAAAAACATTGCTTTAAAACGTCAACAATAATGTTGGTGAATTCATAGGTTTAATAAATCGTATAATGCAGGACCACAAGATCACCCATTTGTATGATAATGCAACAGATGCAGACATCACATAAATGCAATTACGTTCGCCCTAAGCTCATGACACTGAAGCTCGACAATATATTGCAATGTAAAATTGCCCACAATGCCCGTATGGATGTTCTAACCCGCAACATCCCCAGTCCGACATGGTATACGTTCGTTATCCGGCATACCGGCACAGTGAGCATGACTCACCCGAACGGGGATGTCAATCCTAAATAGATCTATTATCATTCATAACATTCCGGCATACCCTCCAGGTTAATTAACCAGTTCAATAATAATGGGCTCAACTTGGGTATTCGCTACTTAGGCAACACGGAATCATAATAAAAAAATTTAACCGACTTGTGTCTAAAGTATAAAACAACGGCATGTTTCTCACCCAAAAAACTTTATAATCACAATCATTAAAACATAGGGCTATTAACACACTCAGAGTGAGTAAATGATAATGAAATATACTAAATGAAAACGCCGTCACGCTAACAGCCCGAATGCAACCTAGTTAATAATAGTCGTATAAGTACCAAGGTACTTTGGACTAAACAACTACCATATATAAACCTTTTTAAGTTACATTAATACTATTGTTCGGGATATCATACATCAAGATGGTCAGTAAGTGACTATAGGAGCTAGGGACACTTAAATCGTAAATACCAACAACTCTTCGATACGCCACCCCGAAGAGGCCTCATTATGAAACTCCCTAGTAATATAGCACTTTGATTAACTAAAACCACATATAATTCTATATAGCTACATCACCATCTAATTGTTTTCGTGAAATCATATTTATAAAGTAAAAACGTTTATAAATACAAAAATGACCTAACTTTATCGTTTTAATTTCGTTTCTCGCGTTTCTTACGTCCACGCTTTCGTATTAAGACGAGTGATCATAATATTACATTTTTAAGTTTTCAACATTTTGTGGTGAATAGTGTTTTTACTGTTCATCATAGCTAATAACTTATTTTTACGTTTTAATTAGCGTAAAACCCGTAAATGTCGTATCTTATTCGTTATAGCTCCGTTTTTAGCGATTCTTGCGAGCACGTTCTCGTAATTAAAAGTTTTATCAATTTATTGATGTTTTAAAAGTATAAGTTTCTATGGTGAATAGTAACTTGTATAAAAATATAGATTTGTTATAAAAGTATTATCGTCGTAAACTCGTAATTAGCGTATTAACTTTGTTATTAATCCCGTTTACTGAGTTCTTATCCATTTGTAATCCTCATAAGGATGTTCATCTTTATAAAAACATAATATAAAACACTTAAGTTTTGTCCAAAACAGAAAGTTTTGAAGTTTGTGTTAAAAACTTGTTTTAAGCTTGATTTTATACTTTTAAGTTTCAACGCCTTGTTACAAATACTTTACAACACTTTATAGCTTATGTCTTACATATAATAAGTCCATTAGTCCATACTTTTTCCATGTATCCAAGATGACAAGTTCTCTAATCTTACTTTTAATCAAAACTTATTAAAGAAACACTAATTTAACAAGTTTACACATGAACTTTTTATACATAAACCAAGAGTGTACAAGGATTATACTTCCATTATAACATAATATTAACATCAATATAATATGTATAAAAGTTCACAAAATAATGATCATAAGTAAAAATCCATTTCACATGTTTAAAAGTATCCTAAATGGTGATATTGCTAAATAGAACATATAAATGCATAAAATGATAAATGAAGGATATAAAGAGTTTTAGATAACCTTATGATGATGAATGATGATGAACAACAAGATCTACACACTTGTTTAGCAACAAAACCCTAGCTTGCAACTCTTGAAAACTCTAATTCAAGCTAAAACCCTAATCCTTCAATAACTTGCTTAAACCTTACAAACCTTTAACCAACCCTTGTAAATACCTTAGGTTATCATAGGAAGGATGTATGAGTGCTTGTATGGTCTTAGAAAATCAAGCTATGGATTTATAAAAAGGGGTGTTTGATGTCGTGAGTATGGATGGGGAAAAAGGAGAGAAAATGGTGGTTTTTCTTTAAGTGTTTTGTGTTGTGTTCTATCTCTTGCTATACATGATCTTATACACTCTGCAATATCAAGGGACATCTAAGGATTCTAGGAAAGACCAAAAGTCATTTTCACTATTGGAGCAAGTAAGAAAATCAAATCAATGTTCTAAAAGTTAAGGATTATCCTATAAAAATAATGGGGAGAAGGTGTTATCATGATAATTTCTTAACTCTAAAGCCCATATCCGGACCTATATGCATAAACATAAATATTTATGTAGTTTTGAGTATTAGGTATAATCGTAGGGTAATGTTTTGAAGCGTAGAAAAGTTTGGTGTTGCGGGAAATCCTAACCGTATATTGATCAGCGAAACGTAACCAATTTACGTAACCAATAAAAATAAAAATGAACAAAGTTAATAATTATCCTCCAAATAATTATTTAATACTTTCTTGATGTAAACATTTAATTGTTTGATGCCCGTTTACATTCAACGATAATTTTTAGCTTACGTGATTTAACTTAACGCTTTAAAATTACAAGCAAACGCGTACAACACTAAAAATTAATAACGAACTTATTGACGTCGCAAATGACCCTAAAACATGGGGTGTTATAGTCTTCCCCCGTTAAACAAGCCTTGTCCTCAAGGCTTACAATGAGGCACTTGACGACGGTGCGGTCTTGGTGAAGAGGTGTGGATATTTCTTCTTGAACTGATCTTCACGCTCCCACGTGAACTCAAGACCTCTCCTGGAGTTCCACCGAACCTTGACAATTGGTACACGGAATTTCCTTAACCGTTTGACCTCACGATCCATAATCTCT
Source organism: Tanacetum coccineum (assembly GCA_026074375.1). NCBI lineage: Eukaryota > Viridiplantae > Streptophyta > Magnoliopsida > Asterales > Asteraceae > Tanacetum > Tanacetum coccineum. The sequence continues at coordinate 3,446 of BQNB010068222.1, forward strand.
ACAGGTTCCTCAACAAACTGAAGCTTGTCATTAAAGTGTAGTCCATCCAACGAAACGGCTAAAGGTTCCTCAGCATAGCACTTTTTCAGATTAGACACATGGAACATATTGTGTAAAAGAGTTAAGGGTGTAATGGGGTTATGGATTGGGCTTATATTTGGGTCGGGTTAAGTATATATTAGAATTTGGGCTTTTAATTATACAACAAGGCTTATTGGGCTGTCTTGGTCCATTAGATAGGTATGGGATGACCCGATAAGATTTCTTTGGTTTCGGCTTCGTCTTTGACTTGTTGACTTTGACTTTTTGATTTTGACTTTGACTTTTTACTTTTTGACTTTGACTTTGACTTTTTATGCTCTTTCCATTCTCGTGTTTGTTTTGTCAGTTTTGGCTTTGTTTTGTCCTTTAGTGAATATCCGTTACCTGCACAGTATACAAAGCAAAACAAACATATATTTGGCATTTTATGTCTGTTTTTGGTCATTTAGGCTCATTTTAATAGGTAAAAGGCATGTGTGATTAAGCATATACCAAAATCCCCCATACTAAACTATTGTCGTATCTTTACGTAATGCCATAAGTAAACTCTTTAGAAAACTAAGAGTCTCAATCCCCCTAGACTAATTACCTCGAAAAGTAGCTAAGTGTTCATCAAGGGGAATTAAAGAATCAATAGATTTGAAAAGCCCTGTTTTGACCATTTTTATAAATCTACACTTATTACTATACATATTTTTGTATTTTGCCTTTTTCTCACTTTTTTATATTTTTCTTTTTAAGCAACTAACTAGAATGTTTGGACTTTCGTTATTTTCATAACTTTTAGAGTCATAGAATAAGAAGCACTTCAATCCTAAAATACCCAAAAAGATAAATTTATCGTCCTCGATTTTTCAGCCACCCCAAACCAAGCTTAAAAATGAAATCACCGTTAAATATAAGTTAAGATGCTAACACTACTCATACTTGTAACGTGTGAAAAATTTCACTCCCGACAACTATTATATATTAGGTGAATGTGCCATTTCGAAATTCAACCATGGATTAACTTTTTGCAAAATTTCTATGCTTCACGTTCCCACCCAAAAGTAATGAGTTTGCAGGCGAGATCATCCCATGTAGCGACTTTCATCTCGGCACATCCCAACCTTGCGACTAAGTGACTAGGCTTTTGACATCCCACATAGACTAGTATCGAGACTCACGGACCTTTGGTTTCAAAACCCTTGGATTTCCTGTTTTTCGCCTGCGGATCCGCTGTAAAGTTTCCTAGTTGCTAGTTGCTTAAAGTGTAAAGTTTGTATTTCCCGAGTCTTGTGTCATTTTCTATCTTTGGTGCGGTTGGAAATTTACACATTGCAAATGGGAATGTATATTAGTAGTCAAAACTCATGTGCTTTTACTACCATCACAATTAATGGTGAATTCGAAGAACAAAGAAATTACTGAAGGAATTATCCAGAATTATTATGATCATGAAGATGGTGAAACTACACCGAGATTTAAAGTATAGTTAGTAAAAAAAAGAAGAAAAATGAGAAAAATACAAAAATATAATTAAAGTTTGAAGATAATCGTTTAGCAAAGAGCATTACCGAAGGAATTACGCGAAGGATCGATTATTCATTGATACGTCTAAAAAATCAACGATGTAGAGTATTATACAAAGTGGAAGATATCACCACTTGCCTTGAAGAGTATGTAAGAGTTTTTGGATGATTGGGAAGTTGACCGTTATAGGAACGCCAACTTAGGTTGATTTTTTTGATCAATGATCAAGAGGTTGTAAATAGTTGTGTCTTTATCATGGTAACGGCTGGGAAATAAGTGTCTAGCAATATGTATCTTAAGTCTTGATCTATTTGTTTCTTGATTTTATTTAACAACAATTTACTTCTCTCTTTCCTAATAATTAGCCATTGGTCTATGACTTTTGGTGAAAGTTAGAAGGTTCCTACCCTATATTATTCTTCATCCTAACCGTTGGTAAAATTCAAATGGGGATGTGATCGAACATTCATGTCTATCCCGGCGATTCGGGTGTGTATGTGTGCTTCAGTTGTCTTGTTGGAATGGTACTTCTAGTGAAAGATTGTAGAATGATCAACCGTACGCCTTTCCATAAAAAAAGCTATATTTACCTTTATAAACTTGTTACTCCTTGGCTTTAGTGGTGGAGATGTGTATCCTTGCCAATGACAGAATACTCGTCACGAATCGAGCAATTGATCGAATTAGTTACATGTTACCACATAGATTAGTTGAGTGATTTGGGTGTTTTCATCTTCCTATTTTGTGAGGTGTTTGGTTGTGTACTTGTAATAGATCGAATAAGTGCTTTAACGGAAAATATCCTTAGGGATACATTTTTGTAAACTTCTAAAGGCTACTTGAGGACAAGTAGGATTCAAATGGGGGGATATTTGATGACATCAAATAACGTCTATTTTTATAGCTATTTATCCACGATATTAACTCCATTTTGAATAGTTATTGCAAAGAATGTTATTAATCATTTCTATTTGAGAATTTCAGTACAGTTAATTATGGTAGTACTTGGTGAAGTTATGCTATTTTTATAAACTTTTAAAGGCCACTTGAGGATAAGTAGGATTCAAGTGGGGGGATATTTTATGACATCAAATAATGTCTATTTTATAGCATCATTTATCTTATGATATTTACCCATTATGTATAGTTATTGCAAAGAATTGTTACTTAATCAATATATTTGAGAATTGCAGTAATTATGGAGTACTTGGTGAAAGTTAGCAAAATGCGCACATTCTGGAGCTTAAACGAAGATATTTTGAAGATTTATTATTCTGACACCCAATACGCCGTATCAATTAAGGAAGATACGGCGTATCCGTACCTACACTTCACCAAATACCACGATGAATTCAAGATCAATACGCCGTATCCAGAATCCTCAATACGCCGTATTCAAGATTTATTATACACGAAGATTCTGGAAGATATCAAACGTGGTCCTTACTCCAAGAAACCCCCGATACGCCGTATCCAATTCCTTTGATACGCCATATCGATGCGATTCTAGACACTATAAATAGACGACCCTAAACTCAGTTTTAGGTATGGAAGTGAATCCCTAAACCACCAAGTCGACAAAGAGACGATCAAAAGAGCCTAGAAGGTCAAAAAAGAGCCTCAAGATCATAGGAAAACTCTTGTAATCTTCGCACAACCGAATACGCGTTCGATTGAGGTTTCTTTATTTTAATCGTTCATATATCAAACCGTGTGTATTTTTACAATGACTATCGGCTGATACCTTTAGGTATCAGCCATGTTTATGAAGATCTAATGTTTGGTTTGTTTATCTTGATTGCTTAATTTATCGTTGATTTATTGATTATGTTTATCACATGATACTTGTTTATGTGCTTAAGTATGCGACCTATCATTCAACTAGGTCTAGTCCTACATATTTAATGCGCTGCAACTTCGGTGTTGTTTGGGCGTATGCTAAGAGTCCGGGATAGCTCTCCATATAGTAATGCGTATAAGTGGAGCAAATAGGATCACTAATAACGTCTTGCTTGCCTCGATTGAACTTGTTGTACCGTAGTAGGTAGTGGCTTAGTACTAACTAATAACGTTCTGATCATTGGTATAGTTTAGATTGTGGACTACCATCTATTACAAATCACCGTTAAGCATTAAGTAGGTAAAGTTTCGATGAGCTAGGGTTAGTACGACATACAAGGTGTTGTCCTCTAGATGAATTATAATCAATATATATGAGGATGCTTTATGTGGATGCGTCTAATTGTGACAGAATTAGTGTCTCTAGGTCTTAGGAAGGAGTACCGCCTAAGTCTAGGAATGATATGCCACTTCGAGATAAGTCAATCGTTGCACTAATAAACAAACTTGCATTTTATCGGATTATTTATGGTTGATATGTTTTCCTTACATTAGTGTTCGACCACATCTCTATCGTTTGTTTGCCTTCTTGTGTGTGTTTATTGCTTTACTTTTCATCAAAACCCTAGGTTAGATAACCAAAACCGCGCTAGTCTCTCAGGCTGAACCCCCTTATCATTAGTTTAGGTTTAACTTAGGTTTAACATAAATTAGATTAATTTAGTACTAACATAGATAACTAAAATACTGATAGAATTAGGAGTTAACGCTCTCTCTCTTAGTGATCGACACCCTACTTACCACGAAACTACCCTCGACCGGATACACTGCTCGTTAAAATGTTGTTTTTAGGTTCAGTCAGCAAAATATAAATAGTAAAACTTGATACATGAAATAACACCTACACAACGACACATCATTTATATATCTCTTGTTGTGATCAACAAGATGATACATTCATAAACACAATATCTTTCTACCTTTGCTTATTTTTTTCTCCAACTAAGTCATTTATGGCTATAGTGATACGACCCTGTTAGGGGTTGTATCGGGATAGAGAACCACTTCAAGCGTGTGCTGGCTCCGTAAGAAAGAAGAGGGGAGCTTAGAGATTTATTGATCTTTAATTTGATTGATTGCCCGAATAATGAAGAATGATTTGGTATATATACCGAATAAAAGACATGGCTTAGATCATAAGCCAACTATAAGATAAACATTGACTTGACACATTCCTAACACAAGTTATTGATTTTCCTAATACGACACAAAGACATATCCTAAATAAACATAAACATAATGATAGATTTACTAGGCCCATGACATGAAGCCCGAGGCGTATCATTCCCCACTCCTTCGAAACCACCTTGTCCTCAAAGTGTTGTCTTGAAAAACTCTTGATTTCGGGATCCCATATCCTAATCGCTACCAGGGGCACCCGCAAGTCACGGTCTTCCCCTGCCCGTAGTTCTCCTGCCTTCCGCTACCGCAACCAACACCTTTTTTTCTCTTCCGCCTTCCACTACCTTGGACATAACACAACACCATTCTTCCGCCTTTCGCTACCCGTGCCGTAACACTCCCCACTCCTTCAAAAATCACCTTGTCCTCAAGGTGATACGAAGAATATGCCGATTGAGAGTCCGACATCCATTCCCACACATTTGGTTTAACAAATTTATGGTTGCGCCCATTGTCCATGAGCCCGTGAGCATCACCGATTCCAATTCTTTCCCATAGTTGGCGAACTCGCGGACTTTCATGAGCCACCAAGGAAGTGGGTATAGGACTAACCCCGTTGTCTGCTAATTCCTTGCTTAAATTCAAATTTATTTCATCCAAACGACCATCAAATTCGCCACCTCCATCCTTAAGTGTCGATATCACTCTATTCAACTAATCCTCGCCAACCCCACACGCTTCACCACCACCCATAACAACATCTTCTACACTTTCTTTATTTTCAAACAATTCGCTAAACTCACTACGAACTTTCATGTTTTCCACATTACTCTCACCAATATCGAAAACATCGTCTATCGTGCTACTAATCTCAACAACACCAATATCTTCATTAGCATCTAAGGACCCTTTAATCACAGGTGGAGCTTCTTCACTTGGTCATGCTAGTTCGAATCACAGGTGGAACTTCCATGCTCTCGTAGCTCAGTTGGTTAGAGCACCCGTTTAGTAAGCGGGAGGTCTTGAGTTCGACTCTCAACAAGAGCACCAATTGATACGACCCTTGTTAGGGGTTGTATCAGGATAGGGCACCACTTTAAGCGTGTGCTGGCTCCGTAAGAAAAAAAAGAGAAGATTAGAGATTTATTGATCTTTAATTTGATTGATTGCCTGAATAATGAAGAATGATTCGGTATATATACCGAATAAAAGACATGGCTTGGATCATAAGGCAACTACAAGATAAACATTGACTTGACACTTTCCTAACATAAGTTATTGACTTTCTTAATACGAGACAAAGACATATCCTAAATAAACACAAACATAATGATAGATATACTAGGCCCATGACATAAAGCCCTGGGCGTATCATATAGAGAGCTATGTATATTCTAAGAGTTGTTGTATAGTAAAAAATTTGACTATTTTTCCTTTAATTTGTTAAAAAGCTGTTCTTGTTATTCTATTTTTTTTAGAAATCTCAATGACCAATGAAGTGTTTTACGGTAGAACTTTTTAAATTATAGAAACTAACAAAGATCATTCTACAAATACTTAAAAAAAAAATTTTTTTTTAATGAATCTAAGCATATCCTCAGAACAGATTGCAATTTAAGATTTAACCTTTATGGCTCTATCCCAAAAATTCAAAACCATTACGACCAAGTCTATATATATACTTGTATATCTTGTAATGCATCAAGACATAACTACCCTAACTGGACTTTTCAAGATAAGATGCCCTTCTTTAATTAATTCTCGCAAAAAAAATCTTAGTATAGTAAAAAAGTTAGTAAAGAATTAAATGGCAAATTTATTAATCTACCTATAATAGTTATATAAAATGAATAAAAATAAAAATAATACTCACAAATGTCAAATTTTATCTATTTATTAAATCTATTGTCACAAAAAATTAACTCACGAAAAGTGTTAAACTAAAAAGAACCTTGTTTGATGTAAAGGTGAAAAAGAAAGCCAATATTGAAAAGTAAACAGATATCTAATGAGAAAATTACTGTAGAGGGGCGGTTCTCTTGTAGAGGCCCTAAAATTTCAACATCTCCAAATAGGACCTATATTTCGCTTCATTGTTGGAGAGGATAGTAAATATGGAGCGACATACACGTGTTAGCTTCTAAACCATTTTCGAAATAATCAAAAAAAAAATGAAACCGGGCCCCACTATGGCAGATTTCGCTCCATAAGTGGAGAGACATGCGTTTTTTTATTATAAATATTTTTGTGGACCCCCTTGTCATATATCGCTCCATAGGTGGAGCGACATGCTATTTTTTATTATAAATATGTTTAGTGGGATCGATATGCGTGCAACGTTATTTTTTTAGGGCTAGGGTTTGATATTTTATGGATTAGGGTTTAGTTTAAGAGAAAAAAAGTGATTACCGGTATGTTCGTCGAAGTTTTTGTATCTGTATATGTTTGATATATTTAATTTTTTTTACATGGTTTGTGTTGTATTTGATAAGCTCTACGCAATGAGTACAAATTTGTTGGTACTGTAGTTATTAATAATAACATATTATGTATCAAAGTGTGTCACTTGTATGTATTTGCAATTTTTGTTTTTAAGTGTAATCTAAAGTGATTATGTGCATGTTCGTCGAAGTTTTAGAATCTGTATATGTTTGTTATATTTATTTTTTTACATGATTTGTGTTGTCTTTGATGAGTTCTACGCAATGAGTACAAATTTGTTGGTAATGTAGTTATTAAGAATAATATATTATGTATCAAAGTGTGTCACTTGTATGTATTTGCAATTTTTGTTTTTAAAGTGTTTTAATTCGGTAAATGTTATTAAGAATAAGATATTATGTACCACCGTAAAACCACCACCGCACCACCACCACACAAACACCACCTATTTTCTTCTTCTACTTCTTCTCTACTACACAATTCGCTCTAAAACTAACTCTCAAAAAAAAATATCACCGGAGCGATATATATATGAAAAAATTACCGTGTAGTCATTCAAAATGTCAAATCAGTCAGTAATTAATGCATGTCGCTCCAAAGGTGGAGCGAAATCTGCCAAATGAGTCCCATATACTACCTAGTCAACGTAATTAATGCATATCGCTCCATAGGTGGAGCGAAATCTGCCACAAAGGGTCCCACGGTCATTTTTTTTTATTAATTCGAAAATGGTTTAGAAGCTGACACGTGTATATCGCTCCATATTTACTATCCGTCTCCAACAATAGAGCGAAATATAAGTCCTATTTGGAGATGTTGATAATTTAAGGCCTCTGCAAAAGAACCCCCTTCAAAAGGGGCCATGTGCAGTAATTTTCTCTATACTAATCGGTGACCATATAATCCATAGGGTCAAAGTCAACAGGGCCTGTTAATAAAGTCATGGGTAAACGGGAAAATGACAAAAATGTTATAATCTGACACCCATTTCACAGCTATTATATTTTGCGGACCTTTTCAAAACTCAATTCTCACATACGCTGGAGATATTCAAGATTCTTTTTCAAAAAAAAAAAAAAAGTTATTCAAATTTGGTGCAGTTTTATTATGCAAAGAATGCAACACTTGGAACAACTAGCGTCACTCTTTGTGTGACCAAGCAAATTGAACCCGCCGTTTGACGGGCTAATTTTTTTCCCGAATAAATGGTTGTTTTACGGTGCGGGGAGTTTTTTTTTTTGGCGATGCGTTTTATGTGGCTAATTTGTTAATAGTTGCCTTTTGTATGATTCGGAGGAAAAAATTTTTGCGTGTCGGACCTGGGCTAATAATTTTACCCAATATTTTCTTTTTTTGAGACGTTTTGTAAAAATTTTTGAAAACTTCGGAATTTTTGTGTATGAAAATCGTAAATAGTTAAAAAGTGAGAGTCCGTTTTGTATTTTTTTTACTTGGGGCAGATTTTTATAGCTAATTTTGTTGTTTTTTTTTTATTCTAATTTTTTTCCCGGTTATTTTCTTTTTTTTGTAAAAATGATTCGTGAATTTTGTTTTTTGCGATGGGACGGGTTTAATTTTTCCCGAATATTTTCTTTTTTTAGGGACGTTCGATATCGTTTATTGGGCCATGAATGTAAAAAAGTTGTGAACAATAAAAACTTGAAGTGTTTTTTTTTTAATTTTTATAACGGGATTTTTTTGTGTAAGAAAATCGTAAATATTAAAAGTCGAGGGACATTTTGTATTTTATTTACTTTTGGCCAGATTCAGGCTAATTTGGGGCTATTTTTTTTTTTTTTTACTTTGGCCAATTTTGACCACATATTATTCATTTTAGGCTAGTTAGTCGACAAATGTGTATATAGTAAAATTTTTTTTTAAGGCTAAGGTTTTGGGCCTAAATGTTAAAGTGTTTTATTTTTTTTTTGCTATATGGTTTTTTTTTTTAACATATAAGGGATTGGACGTAGTACCAATATCGATTAATTTTAAAGTTATTAAGTATCCGAAGATTTTTTCGCGGTATTTTTTTATTTTTTTATCTGAATAAATCGGAACTTTTGTAATATTTTTTTTCCCTCCTACTTTGTGCATACAAATTTAAAAAAAAAACAAAAACAAAATCATTTTAAAAAAAAAAACTAAAATCGGGCTAGCCCAAAATGAGAGCCCGTTTATGTAGCAAGTGGCCCACCGTCAAAACGACAGTGGATTTGTCCGTGAATGTGTATATTAGTAATTTAGCGACTCTTTTCAAAACATGTTAAGTAAAATAAGTGTCTTCATAAATCATAAACGTACATAGCTGAGAAAGAGAAAATTAAACAAAAATCGCCGGTACGTTTAAAAATCTTCACGCAAAGTAATTGAAAAACTCTCCCGAAACGTTAATCACTCGCACCAAAATACTAAAAAAAATCACAAAATACTAATAAAAATGTGCAAATTAAAGAATCAGTGGTTTATTAAAAATTAAAATTTTTTGGTCATTTTTGTAAAAGAAAAGGTCTGATAAACAGTCATAGATTACATAGGAATATGGAATGACCAAGTAATTATTTTAGGCTATCCGAGTCTTGATGGGATATTAGATTCGTTTTAAAACAAAACAATAGAAGGAAAGATCAACGCTTGCAAATAATTTTACGACTTTTTAAGTTTAATTGGTCAAAGTCGGCAACTCACTGGAATGTTATTTTCTACAAAAATAGTTACGTGAAGTTGGGTGTAACGTCATACTGTAATGTTTTCACCGGTGTTTTGAAACCCGGTTCGACCCGGCCGGTCGAACCGGTTCCGGCTTAAAAAACGGGTCAAAACTAACCGGTTTTATAACTTTCGAAACCCAGCTCGACCCGCCGGTCGAACCGGTTGACCCGGCGGTCGAACGGGTTGACCCGCCGGTCGAACCTGTTTTTTATAGCAAAAGTGGTGTTTGGACACTAGAAAATGGGTGTTTGGACATGTGCATAAAACCGGGTTGACCCGGCGGTCGAACCGGTTGACCTGCCGACCCGGTGACTCAGCCGGGTCGATCACAGACCCGGTTTTCAAAACCTTGGTTTTCACTCATTATTACACACCAAAATGGTTTTAGACTTTTTTTTTTCTTTATCGAACAACTTATATTATCAAAACCTTCGCAAGAAGCTTAACATCAAGTACAAAAGAAATTATTTACCAAGTGTTTGAAAGACAATTACAAAGATTAAATGAATTAAGATACGTTTTTATTCTTATTGCTAATCCAATTAAACGAATAAAGCTTAACATCGTGAAAGATGAGCTCAATCCTTGGCCTCTTCAGAGCAAAAGTGAATTCATTTTTATAACGCCAAAGAAGCAAAAGGGTATTTTGGACCAACACGTCGAAGAATAAATGTTGAGCAGGGGTTTTAGACTTTTAACATGACTCAAAACTCTCACATTTTGGCTTATATAAGCTCCATGAAGAATGAGTACATTCACCAACCTCGTACACTACTGCAATCGATCAATAGTTACCTAATTAATTAAATCATGTCAAAGCTCACCAGATATGCACTTCTTTTTCTCTCATTTTATTTCGAATTCTCATTAACCATTCTTGTCTTAGCGCAGCAAACCGATTCTCATCATCAATTTTGCGATAACGGCTCTAATTACACCAGAAACAATAGTTTCGAAAGAAATCTTGATCGCATCCTCGCTAATCTCCCATTATCAAACTCTGGATACGGTTTCTTCTTTAACAGCTCTTCAAGGCAAGATTCCGATGCAGCCAGTGCCATCGCTCTTTGTCGGGGCGACATTGAAGCAAATCGATGTGGA
>BQNB010068222.1:16910-28431 GCA_026074375.1 Tanacetum coccineum
CTCACACACTTCACTCTGCTACCATAAACGCCCTTGGGTCTTTTCTGCTTAGATACCCATAATTTATTCTTTTAACCCTTTTTTGCCTTTTAGCTTAACAGCTTGTATTAGCTTATTTCTGGCTTATTCATTCAGCATTTTTCTAGTTTCTTATTTTTCCTAGATTCAGCATAGCTCAAACTACTTTCCATGATTTTTTTAGATTTTTCCAAAATTGTTTAGTATTTTTAATGAATTTTTCTTTTTTAAACTGTTTTTAAATCATAAAAAATTAAATAAAAATCAAAAAAATATAATTCTTTTTTAATTATTTTTTATCATTTAGGACCTAGGAAAATTAAATTTGCATCCGTAGGGTTAAAATTGTAGAATTTGTCTTTTTTAAAGAACGGGTTTAGGATCCCTTTCTCGTTTTTGCATTTTAACTTTAATTGCCTTTATAGTTATGTTCCCGTAGACTTAGGATTTCCTTTTATGCCTTATTTATGTTTCCCATAGAATTTTAAGTCATCCATTTCCTTTTTTATGCTTTCCCGTAGTTTAGGTTTAAATTCCTGTGCCTTTTTATGTTTTTCCCGTAGATTTAAGCATACCTTTGTTTAAATTTCTTTAATTTCCCGTATAATTTAGAAAAACCAATCAAATCTTTGATTATTCAAGCATCCAAAAGTCAAACCAAAAACATAACCGTCAATTTCACGCCTTGTTGGGAGAACGACCCGGGAATATCACGTACTTCCCGGTTACTCATTGATTTTGATTGATATTTTGATATTATCCTTATTATATATTTATAATATTATTTATTTATATATATTAAAGGTTAATTATACTAATCATTCTTCTTGGGAGAGAAAGCATGCTAACAAACAATTATGATGATCTTTGTGATTAGTTCTATTCTGTTTGGAAATGTAGCTCACCAATGCTTGTTGTGTTGAAGAAGCCTTTTGAATCTTTTCTCTTGTTTAAACTGCTGACTTAGGATCTCCTAGAATTTGATCTTTTGGATGATTTTTATGAATTCAGAGTGTGGGAATAGGACTAACATTAATGGTGTCATCCATATTGTTGAAATCAGCCTCTGCACCCACATTCTCATCATCATAGGCTCCATTGAATATGCCATCACTTAAAAATGGATCAGAATCATCTTCCAAATCAGGCATATTTGGATCAATGGGTAAATCAGCATTAGGGAGAGTATATGCATCAATAGGTATTTTTCCTTCAAGATAGACAAATGATGATTCACCAGCATTTGCACCTGTGGAAGTACTTGCAGCACTAACATATGACGTGGTAGCAGTACTAACAGATGACCTACCAGTACTAAGTTTGGTAATACTGGTAGTTTGAGCTGCTATCTTTTGGGATGCAATATTCCTCTTTTCTTTTTCAAAAGCTTGTCTTGTGGCATCATCCAGAGCTGTAGCAACCACTTCTTGAGCAATCATCATCTCAAGGTCATCATGCAAGACCTGTTCATCTTCTGTCATCTGATGTTGTCCTCCCTTATCAGCAACATCTTCTGAATCTTGTACATCATTGTCTTTAGGATAACTTTCAGAAGGTTTTTCATGTGCACCTGGAGAAACATCTTCTACTCGAATCCTTATCCTATGAGGTTGTAGTGGAAGCAGTATGTATTCCTGAGTAGGTCCTTTATCTTTTCCTGATGAACCTGCAACATAAGAATCTTGTGTATCTGCATTGATCTGGTTCCAACTATACCTTAAAATATATATAATATAATGAAATATAAAATATATAGTAAGAATAGTCTAAAAGAGAGCAACCACTATCCACCATGCAATGATCCTGCAACAAGATCACTTGATTGCCCTGCACCAAAGCAAGAGATTAGTATCTCTTAGTTATCTAAGCCATACCAGACTTGGAAATCCCTTTGGGTCCCAACATACTCAACCGTTATTAAGCATGAATGATACCACAGTCTTTGACAATTATCCAATGTAATTTTCCCTTAGCCTGCACACCCACTGTAACTTTTTAAGGTTAGTATCCATCTTACCCTTACCAGTATTAACTACTGCTCTTGTCCCAGCAGTAGTCATATTTTGAACCCCAAAAGTTTTAACATCTTGTTATTAAGTCTTTGGTCTAAAATCTAGTTTTGTGTAGTAAGACCTTTAAGGTTGATATATGAGCCTCTTCCGACTTACATTGTCCATTCGTTGGGTAGAATGGTCTAAATAGTACTACTATTTTGTGCTAAAAAAAATTTTATTTTTTAAGAGAAATAGGTCTAACATACGATCTGTCCAAGCAGTACTAACTGCCTAGTCAGTACTAATTGAGCCTAGCAGTACTAACTTTGTGAACTGCTCTTTTCTCATTTTGCTTAACAAGAGTAATCAAACCTGTTCTTGTTAGAACTCCTGTTGGGACAAAAGTCTTTCTTAAATGAGGGTATTTTGAAATTTTTTGATGATTAACCCTTTTAGTATTATCCCATATTGGTTTGTCCACCTTTGGACCAGTATTGACCACACTTTTCATCTTAGGTTCTTGACTCTGTTTGTCATGAAAATTACAATCTTTGATCAAATGGTCAGTACTTTTACAGACAAAGCAAGCTTTTATTTTCTTAAAATCAATTACTTGTTTTTGAGAAGTTTGATCAATTTTATCAACTCTAGTTTTAACTGTTTGAGTCTCATTAGTCTTAACAGGACTAACTGTTTGCACTTCAGACACATCATCCTCATCATCTGAGTTCCAATCCTCAATGATAACTTTATCTTTGTTAACTGATTCATAGACTGTCTTAGATTTTTAAGTATTTGCTTCATTGGTTGTACCTACAGTCTCACTTGGTTTAGTATTAAGATTAGTTGTTTTTGACTCAATTATTTTCTTCCTGATGGCATATTCATCTAAACCTGCAAATGATATGTCAACTCTTGAGGTTAAGAAGTTCCCTATTATAGGAGGGGGAACTGCATGATACCCATCTACTTTAGAGAAACTATCATTTGCTGGTGTGTTCTCTTCATCACTTGATCTGACATCAAAAACACTCGAAAAATAATACAAAGAGAAAATAAAAAAAAAAAAAAATAAACAAAAACGTAATCTCACTATCAGTTTCAGAATTGTTACTCATTTCATTCAATTGTGTGCCATATCCTAAACCAATTTTATCTCTAGCACTCATTTGACTATTGAGTAATTCATCAAGATTCTTGGATGATTCTTCCCATTTTTATATCTTTAATTTTAACTCATTTCTTTCCTTAACAACATTCCTCTAATTCAAGGTTAAGGTGTTAATTTTTATTTCTTTGCATTTAAGCCATAGTTTTTTTGAAACTATATTTCAGCACCCCAAGCCATATCATTCTTTTCATGTACAATATGCTGGATTCTAGTGACTCTAAGCTAACTCATCACCCTAGAATTTCTAGTCTTGCTTCTTGCATGTTTTTCTCCTTCACTATCAAATTCTTTTGAAGAGTTTAAAAGATTCAAGACATGTTTAGAGACATTTTTTTGTACTCATTGTTTAGACTATAACTTGATGCGCTAGAAGAAGAGATTGCCATTTAAAGCATATTGACTGTTCTACTTCAAAATCATTACTCAGTTCATAATCCTCCAGACCATCCTTGAGCCACCATGCCTTGAATGAAGATTCATTTGTTTGGTCATTGCTCCTGCCATTGTCACCATAAGCTCTTTTCCCTTGATTCCTTCTAGATCTTGCATTCCATAGCAAAATGCCCTTGCTGTGTACATTGTACACTCATTTTATTTATCAATGGAAACATTTCCATTTTTCTTAGAAATCCATGTTCCCTTCTTGTCTTCTGATGAATTTCTCACTCTGACAGTCAACAAGCCACCTTCCATCTAAGATCCAATCTTCCAATCACTTCATTAATCTACTGAAAATCCTCATTTTCAAGTTGAGGACTGGTTGTTGGTTGTGCAAAGAAAGAGCATGCTACATCATGAGCACATGGGGTATGAAAAACTTGACTAATTCCACCAGCAATACTAACCCCAAAATCCCACTGGCAGTACTAACTTCATAAGTACTGCTAGTGTTCTTAGAGGAAAGAAATGCATGGTTTCAGGGGGGGGGGGGGGGGGGAGAATAGAAGTTGAACTTGAAGACCTTTCATCTCATCTTCTTTTGTAACCCTAAGGTTGTTTGTAGAGCATCAATATCAATTTTATCATGTTTGGCTTATTCTCATGAATAGAGCAATTTTGATTCCATAAAGGAGGAAGACTTCTTAGGAACTTCTGGTTGATATCTTCTTTTGATATTGGAGCACCATGAACCTCCAATTGACTTATAAGTTTTTTTTGAACCTATCATAAGCCTTGTCCAGACTTTCATTTGATGCAGTAGAAAAATTTTCAAACTAATATTTTAGAACATTTTTCTGCATCTTCTTAGATTTTTCATTACCTCCAAACCTTGATTTGATTGCTTCCTATAGTGATTTAGCAGTCCTTGCAACATTGTGAAACTTGAGAAGGTATTCATCAGGTATTGCTAAAAGCAAGATGCTCTTAACTCTTTCCTGATTCCTTTTAGCACCAGTTTGTTTGGGCAGTCATAAAGAGCCAGCGAGGAGCAGGATGTTTCTCCAGAGGTACTGGCCTTCTTCTAGATCTCTAGACAATAACATCCCATAGTTATGTCTGTGTGACAGATATATATTCGCATTCTCATGCTCCAAATATCATATTCTCCCATACTGATGATAAAGTGATTTTCATGCTTTGTGATATTGGATGAGGAAATGTCTTGTTCTGCATCTTACAATTGACTTCTCCTATTCAGAGTTTCCACACAAGCTCTATACCACTTGTGACGTTTGACTGAATAGATCTAACCTTTAGCTTGTAAAGGTTTGTGTTCCCTAGATAATTTTAAAGCAACAATAATGAAACACTAATTTGAATAATTGATTATGCAGAAACTAATCAATAATGCTAAGAAGAACAATATTAAGAATCACAAAAGATCTTTATATTATCACTTGAATATACCTAGGTTACAGATTACAAAGACTATGATTGCTAATCGATCTCAATTGATCTGTGTAGAACTATATCTACTAACTATGCCTAGGGTTCCTTTTATAGACTAAAGGAAACCCTAAATGGGCTTTATAAAAACGCATAAAAAGATTCTGCATATCCATTCCTAAGATATCTCATGCATAATCTCATAAACTGTACTAACCTATTTTATACTAACGGTAATAACTATCTGATCAGTACTAACATTTTGTATTGTCAGTACAAATTACAACTAGCAGTACTAACTAATATAACTAACGGTACTAAGTCAGGATTGCATAATTCCTAACAATTGTCATCAACCATTTTCATTTTGATGTCTTGGCTCGTGTTCGTATCCGGTTGTGCAATTTGATTATTGCGGGGTATTAATGAACTGCTGTTGGTTGTTTTTGTTTGGAATGTTGTTGATTTGAATGCTTTAGTCTATTATAAGCAAGTGCCTTTTCATTGCAGTTGTGGGATCTGAACTGTCTTCGAGATTCTGCATTGGTTTTGTGCATTAATTCGTGTTGAATGAAGGTTGTTGGACAAAGTTGTTGTTGGGTTGTGGATGTTGTATGTAGGTAGATGATTGATCTAGGTGAAACGATGTCTGAGTGTTTGCCATTAATGCCAAAGGATCATGTGTGTTTGCTAGTCGTTGTGCTCTAAAAGCATTGATGTCTTATTGACTCGACATTGCAGAAGTGATGTGAAATGATAAGTATGGATCGTTTAAGTGATTGTGATTATGATTTGCTTTTGATTAAAGTTGGTTATTAAGGTCCTTGTGATTGTTTATTGTTATGGTTCAAGTTTTTTTGAATTAGACAGGACAGGGGGGGGGGGGGGAATAGATTCCTAAATTTGGGGAAATTAGGTTTCAAAACAGTGTTTTCATGGCACAACTCACTACTATGATAAAAATTAGGCCAGCATAACTTTGGACAATGATCTTAGAAAAATGGTCTTCAATTTCCATGTAACGTTGCTAGAAACTCTTACTGTCTTCTGCTAACTCGCTAATTTGACAAAACTTGGGCAGCATAACAACTCGCTAGAACTAGAGAATTTGTCTTCAAATAAACTTGTAACTCGGTAGACCTTGAAACCTATAACTCGCTAGATTTCCAAATCCTTAACTCGCTGAATCTTCCAACTCTCTAACTTTGCTTAGACTTTTGGATCTCTAACTTCACGGTGCTTTCAATCTCTTAACTCGCGGACCTTACTCCGCTGCACTAACAACTGCTGCATATAACTCGATGATGCCAAACAAGTCACTTTCGAGCAAGTACACGAGTCGCTTTCGTACCTGTTTGTCCTGTTCCACATTTTAGCAAACAAACAAAGCAATTTTGACAACTCGCTACTAAGGATCTCCCCTAACTCGCTAGATAGAAAAGGTTTAAGAAATTTTCGAATAAGCTCAAAAAGCACAATAAGCTGTCTATATAAGCTGACCAACTTCAAAATAAGATACTATGGCACGTTTAGAACATAAAAGTACAAACCTAATTCGAATCTAACCACAAACAAAGCACGATTCTTGATTTTTTCTCACAAAACTTTTCGTACCAAAAATAAAACAAATAAGCTTATGTTTGGATTCTAAAATAAGCACTATTAAGCTATGAATAGCAAAGTAATGACTAAAGCTTAACACCAACTTACGAATCAATAAGCGCAAACCAAAAAAATGTGGCTAGGAGAAAACAAAAAAAACAAGGACGAATTAAACAAAGACATAAGCTAGGAGATAAGCTCGAATAAGCTATCGCAATCACTAACAAACCATGAGCTCTTGATACCACATGTTGGCTTATCACTTCACAATCACACACACAATTTACTTGAGGTTTAGAGAGAGGAAAGTTTAGAGAGAGAAGTAAACAAAAGAAAATGGTTACTTCACTAAAAGGGAAAAATGGAGCAACACCCTCTCCACACTTGGAGAGGGCTTTATATAGTTAAGTACTGGCTAGCCTGGTTTTGAAGTTGCTTCCAAGGATAGGATTGATCTCTAATGGGCTTAAAGCCCGTAACTAGGCCCAATTAACATTCTAGAATTCTCGGGAACATATAATAGACAAATACAAGGTTCGGGAGTCTTAATGACCATCACTTCACATAATACTGGGTTTAATAGAGAACCAAGTCAAATGTTTTTACTTGGAGTATAACCGTTTTTAAACATTGCATCATACAAAAATTTTACACGGGACATACATACACTATTTGGTTGCATTAGTTGGTTAAACTAGATGCTTGCATGATTTATATACGTGTTTACCTTACATTACGTATATATATGTATATATATAATTTTAAATTTTTTTATTACATATATTTTAATATATATATACATAATCAGTTATATATATATATATACATATATACATGTAATAAATTACACATATATATACATAAGATACATACATGTATACGAATACATGTATGTATTACATACATGATGTTATATACATACAGTATGTAATGTATATAATATAGTGTATAATATCCATATATATATATACAAATGTATATTATATAACATACGTATATATATGTATATAGTATATACAAATATATATATGTAAATACACATATATATACATAATATATACAATATATAAAATTATATAATACATATATATCCATATATATATATATACACATATATATACAATATACATATATAAATATAAATACATAAATATAGTATACACATATATATACTATACACATATATGATATATACTGGCACCAAAGAGAAGATCCACCACGGCAACCACCACCACTACCCCTATGACTGATGCTCAACTTAAGGCACTAATTGCCCAATGAGTTGCTGATGTGTTGGCAGAACGTGATGCAACCAAAGCAGAAATGGCTAAGATAGCCATGATTCAGGAACAAGTATTAGAAGGACATAATGAGTTGCTAGAAAGTGCACCTACAGTGACTTCCTCAAATGTCAACCCCTGGACTTTAAGGGTACCGAAGGAGTTGTGGGTCTTATGCAGTGGTTTGAAAAGATGGAAATTGTATTCCATATCAGCAACTATACAGTCGCATGTCAAGTCAAGTTTGCAACTTGTACTCTACAAGGAATTGCTTTTACATGGTGGAAATCCCACGTTAAGACTGTTACTAATGAAGTTGCGTATGCAATGACATGGAGAACATTAAAAAAGATAATGACTGACAAGTACTACCCAAGGGGCGAGATTAAAACATTGAGATTGAGATGTGGAATTTGAAGGTTAAAGGTACCGATGTGATAAGCTATAACCAACGTTTTTAGGAATTGTCACTAATGTGTTCAAGAATGTTCCCTGAAGAATCGAATGAGATTGAGAAGTATGTCGGTGGTTTGCCCGACATGATTATGGTAGTGTGATGGCATCTAAGCCAAAGACCATGCAGGAGGCAATTGAATTTGCAACTGAACTGATGGACAAAAATATCAGCACTCTTGTTGAACGTCAAGCTGAGAACAAGAGGAAACTTGATAACAACAACCAAGCTCAACAACAACCTCCCAAGAAGCAAGGTGTGGCTATAACTTATACCGCTGGGTCTGGTGAAAGGAAAGAGTATGCTAGAACCCTACTATTATGCAACAAGTGCAAGTTTCATCACAATTGCCAATGCATTGTAAAATGCGCAAACTGCAAGAGAGTTGGTCACTTGACCCGAGACTGTAGGAGTCCTGCTACTATTAACAATTAGAGGAACCTCACTTGCTATGAACGTGGGAATCAAGAGCATTACAGGAGTGATTGCCCAGAGTTAAAGAACCAAAACCATGGAAACCAAGCTGAAGGTACTGGAGCACGGGGAATGGTGCATGCCTTAGGAGGAGGAGAAACCAATCAAGACATTTGATGTGCTGTCGTGTAGGGTTAATTAAGCCGACAAACCTAAAACAACACTTTAACGAGCAGTGTACCTGGTCAAGATGGAGTTCGCGGTAAGTAGGGTGTCGAACACTAAGAGTGGAAATTTAATCCTATATTCTATCAGTATTTTAATTAGTCTATTTACGGGTTAAACCTATGTTATGTACGTTGTCTGGTGATGAAAAAAACCAATTCAATACACAATAAACACAAAAGATGAAGATTAAAAGATAGAAAAGTGGTACAAGCCAAATGATAGAAAACTGTATTAGCCATCGAGTTCAATGCTGGTTTGTTTTTGATTAGTTCAATGATCAACTTATTCTCGAAGCGGCATATCATCTTAAAATCTTAGGCGGGACATCATCCAAGACCTGAGACAAATTAATCCAAGTCACAATAATGCATCCGCATAAAAGCATCCTTTAGTATAATTATAATATATCTTAGAGAAATTAAAGCAATGTGATCCCTGTTTAAAACTCCTAGCCCAGTGAGACTTACCCACTTATTGTTTGAAGGTTTTTAATAATACTTGGTAGTCCACTATTCAATCTTTATCAGTTAATTAAAGACATGATTGCTGAAACATAAACGGGTTTCACCTACCGTCCAACTAAGCTCATATTCAAAAGACAAAGACAGACGTATAATTGTGATCCAATTGGCCAGTAATTTAAGACATGATATGGATGCTATACCTGGTACCAGATATACTTGGTCCGAAACACTAGACCCCTTGAATGATAGGTCGCATAATCAAACACATAAACAAGTATGAGGTGATAAACATAATTAAACAATCAACGATCAATTAAGATATTAATTTAAACAAACCCAAACATTGAACCTTTCATTAAGATGCGTAATACCCCCCCCGAGGGTTAGCCACTACCATGTAATTATACAAGCGAATCAAACTATTGAAATCGAACGATTAAAAGATAACAATTACACGATGTCTTCTATGGATTCGTGATCAATGCTTGACCTTTATGGCTGATATTCTCTTCTAAAATTTGTCTTTAGTTAGTATGATATAAAGAATATGATATTGCACACTGAAAACTTATTTTTGAGTCTTCTATTTATAGTTGCTAAAAAATACTTGATACGCCGTATCCAGATAGGTTGATACGGCGTATTGGGCTGGATTCCTTGAAGTGCGCGCTACGTTCGTAATAAATCTTTATACATACCCAATTTACTTTGATTTAACTATTCTTCGAATAGTTATACTTTAGGAATCGACATATGTAGATAGCCTAGATACGCCGTATTGGGAATTGGTCAAACGCGTTTTCTTGTGAAGTCTTGGCGCTGATACGGCGTATTGGTGAATTTTTAGAAATCTTCGAATGTCTTCATTTTAGCTCCAATTTATGCGCCTTTTAGCTTATCTTCACAAAACACTCCTGAATTACTGTATTTATCAACTTTAAGGCAATTAAGTACTAAATAATGCAAAAATTATATAAAAGTGGGCAAAATAGATGGGATAAATGATATAATAAAGTGACGTTATTTGATGTCATCAACCTTAACGACATGGAGGATGATATCAATGCTTAGACTCTATTCCTTTAAGAATTCTTGTTGTATTTTCTCTTAAATTTCCGTTGTGTTGTACGAATGATTTCAAATTATCTATCAAATCAACGTGTTGTGAAAATTTCATCAAAATTACTTTAATTCTCTACTTATTTACATAAAACTCCCACAAATATTATGAAATTATAACATTATTTTGATGAAAATGAGCATTGCATTGTGCGTACCATCCGCAAACTGATGGACAAAGCGAGAGAACTATCCAAACTCTCGAGGATATGCTACGTGCTTGTGTGATCGACTTTGGGAATGGTTGGGTTAAACATTTGCCACTAGTTGAGTTTTCTTACAACAATAGTTATCATGCTAGCATCAAGGATGCACCGTTTAAAGTACTTTATGGACGAAAGTGTCGTTCACCTGTTTGTTGGGCCGAGGTTGGACAAGTTCAACTCACTAGTCCAGAAATAGTCCAAGAGATAACTTAGAAGGTCATTCAGATCAAGCAAAGAATGCAAGCCGCTCGTGACCAACAAAAGAGTTACGACGATTTAAAGCATATGCCGATGGAGTTTCAAGTTGGGGATAGGGTTATGCTCAAGGTTTCACCTTGGAAAGGGGTCATACATTTTGGAAAATGGGGAAAGTTAAACCCTAGGTATGTTGGACCCTTTAAGGTGCTGGAAAAGGTTAGATCTGTTGCTTACAAGCTTGAGCTTCCTCAAGAGTTGAGCAGGGTTCACAATACATTTCATGTATCCAACTTGAAGAAATGTTATTCTGACGAACCATTAGCCATTCCGTTGGATGGACTTCATATTGATGATAAGCTTCGTTTTGTGGAGGAACCCATAGAAATCATGGATCGAGAAGTCAAACGGTTGAAGCAAAGTCGTATTCCAATCATTAAGGTTTGATGGAACTCTAGGAGAGGTCCTGAGTTCACATGGGAACATAAAGATCAATTCCGGTAGAAGTATCCACACCTCTTCACAAAAACCGCACCATCGTCAAGTGTC
>BQNB010068223.1:0-33913 GCA_026074375.1 Tanacetum coccineum
TACCAGATTTATAGGAATTATATTCTTCCCATATTTCTTGCTGGGCTGAATCTGAGTACATGTAAGCATATTCATTTGTTCTGGTCACACTCGGTAATTCCTACTGGTCACTTGGTTCTTGCTGGTTTCATTATGTTCCTGCTGATTGTTGGTCTCGGTTTCTGCTGGTCGCTATAAGTTTCTACTGGTCGCTTAATAGGTTCCTCCTGGTGCTTATACGGTTCCTACAGGTTTAGCGACAGTTCTGTGACAGCCTTTTTGGTCACTGTTGGCAGAAAGTGACAGCTTTTTGGGACAGATTGGTTGGTCACTAAATGTGTAGACTGTTTGTTCGGATTGCCTTGTCCGATATTGTTTGTTCTTGCTGCTAGTGTTGTCCGATTTCTCTTGTTTGTGCTGCTAGTGTTGATCGATATCGGACAACACATATTATAGGTCCATAGACGCCCTTGGATCTTGGACGATGTGATGCTTATGGCTTGGTTACTTTTTATTGATTTGGTTTGGTGTTCACAAGTCGTTTAGTACACAACATAATAATGCCGTGTTTTGGTCCGGGACCACACCCATTGTTATATTTCGACCGGCTATGGAGAGTTTTGATCTGGGATCAGCGATGAACCTTAGCTGAGGTACAAATTTTCGTTTGTATCTGGTAATAATTACCCGCTGTTTTTTACACCGTATTATTATTGTCACTGATTTGATCTGAGATGGATCAATGGTTTGGCGGTTATGGTGAGGTAGGTCAGGGACCAACAGTGATCCATAACTGAGGTGTAATAAACATGTCTTGTTCGCACTAAATCAGATAAGGATATTGTGAAGACGTTTGATGCATTAGCTTTTTAATCGATTATGTAACAAGTTCACCCTTTTTGTGAGATGCAACAAAGGATTGAGGTAGATCGCCGGCTGAGGCAACAGTTACATGAGAGAGGAGGATGTTATTGCACTTGGATGTTTCATTGATACCTACTATTTCAAGCCAATTAAAGTCCGAGATTCAAGAGATGGTTAGTATACTTTTAAGGGGAAGCTTATTGTTCATATACTTTCCATCTACATGCATCATTTGAGGGGAAGCGTTTACGAGTTGCACAAGACCCCTATTAGATGATTACAAAAAGGGGAAGAAGATTCATGATGTGCAGCTTATTATTGTGATGACATGTTTTACCTAAGGACTGCTATTTCTAACTTTGGATTATCCTTGGGTAGATCCTCCGGTTCTGGTTGGATCATAGGATTGATTCCTAACCTAACCACCTTATGACTTCAGAATCGTCGTG
Source organism: Tanacetum coccineum (assembly GCA_026074375.1). Taxonomy (NCBI): domain Eukaryota; kingdom Viridiplantae; phylum Streptophyta; class Magnoliopsida; order Asterales; family Asteraceae; genus Tanacetum; species Tanacetum coccineum. Next base: position 1,293 of record BQNB010068223.1, read on the forward strand.
AAATTAAGATGTTGTTGGGTATAAGATCGAACCATAAAACCTTTTCTTCAGCACATTGAGTCGAATAGATCATATTTTAATTACATTTTCTCCCCTTATTTTAAATAATAAACACTTAGTTTTTAAAATACCTTGTGATTAAAATATGTCTTGAAAATTCCGTGGGAGAAAATATTATCAGCATGAATGGTTTGGAACATTTTGATAATGTTTTGAATACATAAGAATTGTCGATGTTGATGTATCCAAGAACATTAAAACTTTGTTTTTCGAAAAACTCCCCCTCAATAATAGGACCAATTGAGAAATTGTTGTCTTTTGAAAACATTGTGAGGGATGGAGTGTTGAACACATAATTTTGAAAGATTATGAATTGTCATCGAGAAATTCTTGAAAAATTGTGTTCAACTTTTTGAAAAACCAAATGTTAGAGGACTTCTCTTCTAACAGTAAGGGTAAGCGCACTGAAACGTACACTATCCTTTTTCTTGAGCTAAAGAAATTGAATGTCTTGTAAGAACAGCTCAAGACCGAGAAACGTTAATTTTCTCGTTGGGAGGATAAGTTATAAACCTTCCTTTATTTGAAGTCCGGGTTATGTACTGACATTTGCACATAAGCCATTTAGAAAATTAGAAATGACATGTTTTGAAACTATTTGAAAACTCTCGCTCGAACTTCATTTACACACCCGTGTCAATGTTAATCGACATTTCTAAGCACGTAAATGTTATCGATTCCAAGAGACATGTCGAGAAGATTCTTTTTGGAAATTTTCTATTTTTCAGATTTTGTATTTATTTACCTGTTGTCCTCAGCATTGCTATATGATGGTGGAATAGTAATTCCAACTCTTGTCGTGATGTAGCTGTCTTGTTTGCTTAAGGAACAACTTTTGGAACCAGCTTTGAACTTGACTGTTCATTGCTGTGGACTTGAATTCCGAGTTCTGAACGGTTATGATCAGAAGTCATTTGATGAAGAACGAGGCCTGAACTGATGTGAACAGACATCATCTCCATGAAGACCGAGGCTTGATCTGCTGTGATCAAACGTCTTTTGAACATTGAGGAACGGGGCCTGAAGTGTTATTTTCAGCAGACACCATTTGAACATTGATGACCGAGGCTTGAACTGCTGTGTTCAAACGTCATTTGAACATTGAGGAACGGGGCCTGAAGTGTTATTTTCAGCAGACACCATTTGTCGATCATCAGATCAAAATTCCTTGAAGCCCTGTTTTCTGAGATATCTTTCTTTTTCGCAACCAAACTCTGAGTCCTTCCTCTGTAGGATTGAACGATGTACCTGTACTTAAGAGAGTACCTGCACTGACATTAAGAGCTTGTTCGCTTTCACATTGGTTAGGGATATCTGCATTTGAACCATTTGGGGGTTCACTTTCAACCTTTGTTGTGCTAGAGGCGAATGTCTTTCCTGTTGGAACCCATCTAAGACAAACAGTCTTGAGAATTCTACCCGTTGGTTGCCACCTAAGACAAGATCTAGGACTTGTTGTTTTCTCATGCACAGTGGTAGTCTTTTTGATTGAAAACCTATGTCCTTTTGGGATCTGTCTTTTTGGTTTCGTTGCAACCCTTATTTGCTCTACGGGTTTGTTTCTGTTTGTTGTCTTATTGGATGGAACCTTAGCACGCGAGTTGACTTCTTTCAGGAATTTTATTACACAAGCGTCATGATTGGCATTAAAGACACATTTCTGACATGTCGAGCAAACAAAATGTTTGGAGTCAGAAAAATTTCTAGGGATCCTAGAGTGTTCATGTGTCTTTTTCTTAGCTTCCTCTAGGTAGTGATTATGAACAATGTCGTTTGAGCTATACCTAGATGAGCTTGGTGCAATCATGTGATGAGGTTTTGCAGGGGCAGATTCTCTTCCCTTAGGCAAATGATGTGTAGTGACTGGTTTTGACAAGTCGTTGTTCACATCAACTTGGGAGGCAAACCGTGGTTTTGAAATTCTAGGTCTTTCAGACTTAAACGCAGTCGGTTGTCTAACAACGGATTGGTTTTTGAGTGGTTGTCCAACCGGTTTTCCCAAGATTGATGGCTTTGCAAACTTAGTATTCACACTATTTCCTGTTAGTTTCCTTAACTCATTTTTTAATGCTGCAATTGCAAACCCCTTTTTCTGAATCTGAGCTAGTACATCAGCATTTTCATTAGACTTTTTGTTCAGTTGTCTTCAATATCTATACCCTCTTCCCTGAGCATAACCTTTAGCAACAAGTCGTGCTTTGTTGCGAATTACAGTCTGATCTTCATCCTTCTTGTTCTTCCATAACCACTTTAGCTTTATAATCATCTTGCCAAATGGTTTGTCGACTAGTTCCCAGACTTTTAGTCTGTCGAACTGATGAAGTTCATCCTGCATTGCTTCGATCCATGCAGAATCAGCCATTGCCTCCTTAATGTTCTTCGGTTCAACATACTCACGTGGGAGTAGCGAAACATTTCACATTTCAGAGTATCTGTGGAAGCTGGTCATCTTGTTTGAATGGCATGATGGATTTTCACGAATGGTTCTAATGGATGATCTCTTGTCCATCGGAAATCATTGACATCGTTTGTTTGAAATGAATTCACATCGGTATTATCAATGTTTGCGTTGAGGAAGACTCACAATTTCTATGTATCCGGTGTACAAAAAGATTTGATAAATTCAGCTTTTGAAACGATGGCATTCGTGCTGATCATGTGTTTTCCTCAGCTTGAGTGTGTTGGATTGTAATATCTTAAGGAAAGGACTGAATTGAGAATTCTAACCCTTGTTTTGACGAATTGTCTTCTCTGCTGAAGGAACACCATTTTGTATTGGGTGGCCGGGGTCAAGAGTTCGTATAATCTGACGCCTTTTTGTCCTTGTGGACACGCGGCCTGAAGAGACATTTTCAACCGACCATCTTCTGTCGCTTGAGGTTGCGAGGTTCTGAACTGTTGTGTTCAAACGTCATTTCTTTGATTTCATCAAACTTGATATGAATGGATTCAACTATTAAGCGTGTTCTCTTGTTGTAAACATGATATCCCTTCGACTGAGTAGAATACCCCACCATGACACATGGAATCCCCCTTTTTCTTTATATTATCACGATTTTTCCCCCATCTCGAGTTATTGTAGCAAGTCAACCAAAGATGTGAAAGATGTTTTATGAGGTTTCCTGTCATGATGTAGTGATATGCCGTCTTTCCATGAGTGGATATGATGATTGATCGATTCTGAGTATAGCATGCGGTTGCAACTGCTTCAGCCCAAAATGATAATGGAAGCTTAGAAGCTGAAAGCATTGTTCGAGCAGCCTCAACCAGAGTACGGTTTCGTCTTTCGACAACGCCGTTCTGTTCAGGTGTTCGAGGAGTGGAAGTTTGATGTTCAATGCCTTCTTCTTTGAAATAGGCATGGAGTGTCTTGTTCAAGAATTCCGTGCCTCTGTCCGTACGAACAGTAATAACTTGAGCTTGAAGATTGCGCTGAATCATCGTGAGAAAGTCTTTAAGAACTTCTGGTGTTTCATCCTTGGATCGTAGAAAAAGAGTCCAAGTGTATCTTGAATAGTCATCAACAATCACCAGAATATACTTCTTCCCATTTATGCTTGCAACTCGCATTGGACATAAGTCCATTGTGAAGCCACTTTAGCCTTCCTTTGGAATATAGGAACTGCTTTTGTCTTGAATGAACTTCTTTTTGCTTTACTCATTTCACAAGATGAACAAAGTTGATCCCTGACATATTTCAACTTGGGTAGCCGTGGTCACACCTTTGCTTTCTTTGAGAGTAAGTGATGTAATCGAAGTTCAGATGAGAAAGCCTTCGATGCCATAACCATGCTTGAGTTGGTGAAGCTTTAGCCATGAAACAGATTGGAGTTGATGAAGTTGTTTCTTGAAGAGATATTGTGTAGAGATCAGATCCACGATTACCAGTTAGTAAATCGTTTCCCTGAAGATCTCTCACAAAACAAGTAGATTTCCTGAAAGCAACCTCCAAATCAGCATCACGAATGTGACCAACCGAGAAAAGATTGTAATTGAGGCCTTCTACATAATAAACCCGTTTGATCGTGACATTCCCTTGAATCAGATCTCCATAACCAAGAATTGGAGCAAACTGATCATTTCCAAAACGAACAGTACCCAGAAATTTCTCCACAAAATTACACAAAAGCTTGAGATTGCCTGTCATGTGCTTTGTGCATCCAGAGTCAACAATGAATAGGATGAGTTGTACAATCTGCAAGAGAATTAGAGGACGGTGGAATATTGGACAAATTGGATCTTATGAAGTTTGATATCTTTAAAACATTAGTAATCCTAGAGACAATGTCTATAGTGGGGACTAATATTTGATGGTAACATCATTTTCTAGCCTTAGGCCCATCCATATGTTTTGTCCTAAGAGGCTTTTGTGGTCCATGTATAAACTGATGACATCTCTTAGGCTATCACCATTTCGATTCTGATTTTGATCCTCATTACAATTTCTTATAGTTAACTCTTGTTTCTGAATAGTGGTATCTGATGCAACTGTTTTCTTATGGGGTGTTGCACCAGATTTGTTCGCTTTTCTCTTGGGTTTACTAGCACTAATAGGCACTACTTTAGGCTTCTTAGTTCTAGCATTCACGTCTTTCAAGTATCAAGAAACACAAGCATCATGATTAGAATTAACACACATTTTCCACATTCTGCACAAACAGCATTATACCGTTGAAGTTCTGGATGTTTGAACTGTCAGTACACGCAGAGTACACAGGACTTTGTTTTCTTAGAAATACTAGAAATCCTATGAATGGGTCTTCTACTTCCTTCTTGTAAATTCACTTGACTAATGTTTGGCATGACCTTTTCTTTCACTTGATAGCTCTTAAGCTGTGGTCTGCTAATACTAGTGCTGTGAATTACTCCTGAAGATTTAGACATGTGAGGATTAGTATTCCTAGAAGCATGAGGCAACTGTGGTGTTCTAGTTTGTGTTGTGCTTGGAATGGGCAATTTATTACATTCCTGGGTTTAAGCACATTTGTGTTCGAAACGTTGGTTTCTTTTCTGAGGTAAATTATGTTGAGTGACTGGTGTTAGATAAACCATCCGACACATTAGTTTTATTAACGTCTGTTTCGTTTGAAACATCTCATTTAGGAGATTGAAAAGGAGTCGGTTTCCTAAAATGTTGGTTTTGGAATTCGTTGAGCATTGAGTCTGTCGAACAAGATGGTTTATCAAACTGAGTTTCCAAGATTTCCTTTGTTTACAGAATGAGTTTCTTTAACTCATTATCACCATGATCTTGTCTTGCATTTGAGTTTCGTATCTTCGGTAATTCTATGATATTGTTCACGTTCTTTTCGAACATTATATTTTGAAGTCATTTCTTTGCAAACTGGGTTTGTTTTCATCTGTTCTTTACAATGTTTGTAAAGAAAAGTCAAGAGAAAATTGAGTGTTTTTCAAGTTTAGCAAAACTTTTTAAACAAATTTATTATGAACTTCTTTGTTAACAGATTCGTTTGGTTCGAACGGTTTTTGTGCCAATGGTACATTCACAATTTCTTTGACTTTTATGAAGATAGATATAAGCATTGAATTCAGTATTAGCATTTAAATCAGACAGAGAAATGCCAAATATGAACATGTAACTATTTTAGACACACACTCTTTGAGAAGTAGATCATATTTATGTTTGAAAAAATCAAGCCTTTTCTGATTCGAGTTCGTCAAGCTCCTTTTCAAGGATTTAACGTACTCCAAATCGTCATTTCCATTTCCTTTTTGAGTTCTTGAACAAAACAATAACTGTCAGTATAGTTTTGTTGAAAGAGGAATTAATAAAGTTTTGATCAAAACTTCCATACTCTTGGCAGTTGGTTAGGAAATGCACTACTAGTATGATTATGACCACGTTTGTTGACAAATTGTTCTTAAGTGATTGAAGTTGTTTGGGTCATTTCGTTATAAAGTAGTTATTTTACTAATGATTATAGACATGGGTTAGAAAAGCCCAACGTTTTTAGCAATGTTTGGTTTTGTTAACAAACGTTTTTTTTTTTTTCCACATTCGTCTTCACTAACTTCTTTAGGTTGTTGTTCTCAACTGTTAAGATAGGCTTTGGATGGTTGGTTTGAAGTTTTATAAAAGGGACTGTTTTGATATGTGTAATAATATGGTTTCATGTGTCTTTATCCAATTTTGGATTACGCTCCTTTTCAAGAGTCACTGTCTCTTCCCCATTGGCAAATCTGTTTGCAGGATCAGAAGTATCATGGGATCTCATACAAACAGGGCTTATCAGATTGAGCTTTCTTGAGGTACTTTGGATTAGCAAAGGTTGATATACCATGATACTTTGCGGCATTTGGGGTGTAACATGTGAATGGTCTGAAATTGACTGATTGCGTTTTAATAAAGAATTTCATTGAAAACCGTTATTTGTTTTGTCCATTTCAATCATCGTGTCATGTCTTTTTCCTTCCCTTACCTTTAAATCTGAAATACCTTAGTTTTTTTCTCTTTGAGTTGACTTCAAAATGGGACCTAGTTACGAGACTCTTTTTGGACTAGCTCATCGATATTCTGAATTAGACAACTGAAATTTCATAGGTTTTAGTTTTTAAACCCTCTTTTATGTCAATGTCTTTAAGAGCTAATAGTCCTATAGTGTCATTTAACTTTGTTTGAAGGATTTTATACTCACTCGTTAGGTCATTAAAAGGGCAGTGTACTTCTCAAAGCTCAAGTCTGTTTGGTCTGAAAGTTGCATTCAGAGAACTATCCCGACTGTAGTAGCCTCCCCCAGAGCCTACCTAGGGACTCAATCAAGGTTAGTTTTGCACCTCTTCAGTTCTTGAAGTCAATGATGCGTTCGCTTTCATTTAAATTGCTTTAAAACGTTTGTTTTCCTCATTATCAAGAGTTTTAAATTTGCAATTAAATTAGCAAGCGCAGCACGCTCATCAACACATTCATCGCATTTTGATCAACTCTGATTATCATTTCTGTACATATATTTGATGAATCAGGAATGAATTGTTATCATCCTGCCTCCAAAAACATCTGTGTCGTTAATGGATTCAGTTTGCTCAGTAATGTCGTCTCACATTTGGCAACACCTATTTTCCTCATGGTTTTGTACTTGTTTCAATGGCGTATTCAGTTGAACTTGATTCGCAGGGAGACCTCCGGAATCTTGCATGTAACTGTAATGTGCTTCCAATTCCTGTTCATCAATCTCTTCATCCGTGTCCTCTAGCCAATCAGCTTGCTCAGCTTGAAGTGGAACACCTTGTTCAGCTTGTTTGCACATCATCATCTTCTCCTTGTGATACGCGTAGTCTTTAACCCGCTTTGGCTTCCTGCATTCCCTGGCATAGTGTCCAAATCCCTTGCAGTTAAAGCACTGTATCCCAGTCTTTTGCACTACCGGACTGCCTACTGTTTCCCTAGCCCCAGCAACTGTCACTGTCCTCTGATTCCCAAACTGCCTTGACTGACTGTCGTTGTTATACCTTGGTGTGGTATCTTCAGTCTTGTTCGTGGAGTTTGAAGAAGTTCTAAGGTTGTTGTTGGTAGGTTTGTACAGCTTCTTAATAATACTTAGCAAGGTCGGGCCAAGTTCTTTTGATATCCTCTTATCCCTCCGAGCTTGTTCTGGATCACTGTCTTCCTCAGAAACTGACTCAGATTGAGGAGTAACTGGTTTGGCGATCTCTTTACCTTTGTGTCTGGTAGACGCACTTGGTCGTGTGGAAGAAGATTGCTTGTATGATGGTGCATTCGATCTTTGATTTTGTTTTTCATTCTTTTTTTCAGGCAGGTGTGGCCTCCATTGTAGTTATCTGAATTTTGGTTGAAGCCAGCCGCAAGAAGTGCTAATGGATTTGCACTTCTGGCTAATCTCTCAGAACGGATATCATTAACTTCGGTTTGAACTGCTTTCAGAACGTCAAAACAGCTTGTGATATGAGACCGTGTCTATTTCCTGTCCCTGCTTGACAACTGTCACAAATCTTGACCATTCTGGTTGAAGTTGTTGAAGAAATTGAACATTCACTTGCATTGGTGAAACTTGCAAGTTGTTCCTTGTCAACTCATTCATCAGTTTGTAAAACCGGGAGTAATAAGACTCCATGGATTCTCCATCTCTAGAAGTAAATTTCCCAAATTCCCAGAATAGATTGGTCTTTACATCTTGTTACGTTCACAACGATTCCCTTGTTGTAGCCTTTCAATGGCTGTTCGGCAATCTCCTTTGCTGTGTTACATGCAATCAACTGTTTGAGGTAAATTTCATCCCCAATACCAGTCAGAATCAAGAAAATAGCTCCTTATCAGCTTGAAAAGTAAAGTTTGTTCTTGCTGTCATGTTGGTATTGTCTCTACTCTTATGTGCAGCTACTACTGGTAAAAGGTGCTCTGCTGCATATGAGTACGTTCTTTTTTTTTAGTCTTTTTAGGGGAGGCACCAAAAAAATAAAAAAAAAATTTTTTATGACCGTCAAAGATGCACTTTCCTAGATATTCACCATTCGATTTAGGTCAAGGTATCGTAGGAAAACGCCGAAATGCCATGAGAATATCTCCTGGTCCAAGCATCGGTGGGACGCTCTTTGAACCAGCTGCCAATTATAATGTTATGCATTTGGCTTATCTGTGGAGGAAAGTGTTAACTGGAGTAGACATGATGATATGAGTGTTTGATATGAACGTGTGAAAAGATTTTGTTGGATCTTTAAGTGGATATGATGTGATTAAAGTTGTGGTTTTGTAAGCAATTCACGTTCACGGGATTTTACACGTCTATGATTAAAACCGATAAATGAATTAACGGGATTTTACAGAATCAATAGAAAACCGTGAATGATTGGATGCGGAATCAGCGGCGAAAAATTCCAAAAAAAACTGAAAAGTGTCAATTTCTCATAGAAAACAAGCTTTTTGGGCCTCGAAAAATCCTTAACCTGCCAAAGGGTGGTTACAGCGTGATCCGTCTCGTTTTTCTCTTCGATTTGAGAGGTCACGGGCCTAAAACGGAGTTACGGATCAAAAGTTATGGCTGTTTTACTGAAACCCTTTTCGTCACACAAAAAAATTTCGTTCGGTCCAAAAAAAATTTCTCGTTCGATCAAAAGTTCCGCTCGTTCGATCGCTCGTTCGATCGCTCGTTCGATCGCTCGTTCGATCGCTCGTTCGATCGGCTCGTTCGATCGCTTGTTCGAGTCCGCTAGTTCGATCGCTTGTTCGAGTCCGCTCGTTCGATCGCTGCGATTTGTCACTCGTTCGATCGTGACGTTTTTCGCTCGTTCGATCGTTCTTCACGAAAATTTCCGCTCTTTTTTTTTCACTCGTTCGTTGCCAACGTTTTGCAACACCCAAAATGAGCCACGAAATATAAATGCTTACCGAGTGCCACAAATAACCCAACGAAACTGCCGAATCCGTATAAGCTTATCACAACAAAAAAAACCACGAAATCCACCCGAGGCGATTGATACCAATTGTAGGAACCGATTTAATGCTTCACTTCATAACCCGAACACGAAAACAAGAAAAGAGAAGGAGAGAGAGAGACGAAATTAGAGAGAGAGATGAGAGAGAGTTGAGAGAGAAAAGAAATTTAGATATTATGAAAAAGATTAAAACTAGATATTTTCATATGAAAATATCTATATATATATTTAGATATTTTAGAAAATATCTAAATATATATATACCCCTACACATTTAATGTGACGCGCGGGATATATAACTAGGACTCGGGCTCGGGTTTTGTTTGGGATTAAACCCGAAACATATACAATATTAGATTATCTATCGAGCCCGATTCCCGATATTATCCTGTTACAACATTAACTAATTAAAGACCGAAGCTCCATCGTAGAGTGACCGAGCTTCCTTGTTCGACTCAATAAATTGAGGCTAACATAAATACATAATGAACGAACTTCCAGTTCGACTCAATATTTTGAGGCTAACAATCTCCCCCGAAGTGAGTTCATTGAAGACACTCCTTCATGAGATCAATGAGATTGCTTTTGTCGTTTATGATCATGTAGTCTTGGTCTTTTTCTTTGTTCTTTGTTGTAGGTTTGTTCCTTCATGCTTTGCGATCTACACTTTGAGCCTTTGTCATTATCTTTATCGTCTATGCCATCTTGCGATCTTGTGTCTTTTACCAACATTCTCATACTGTGCCTTATCTTGAAAGCTTCAAATCAGATGTTAGCGGATGTCTTGTCTTTAAATCTTGAGCTTTTCATGATTGATTGTCTTTGTAGAATGAGCATGAATATGTGGTAATGAATCGACTTTGGTTGATTGGGATACTGTCACCACCATTTTTAACCTGCAGGTTTATGTTAGTGATAATCAAGAAAATTGATTTGAAAATCAATCGACGTGTTACTTGTAAAAGCATTTTTGTAACACATCGAGAGTTTTAATCTTTTTTATCAAAAAATTTTTTCCCCAATCAAACCGTCAATTCATTTACTGGACCAAATCGATATCCAGTTGTCACAAGTTTGATTCATATAGAATCTCGCAAGTCACCTACCAAGAGCTTGTTTGATGCTGGCTCAAGCAGGATTTCCATCTTCATTGTGAATACATTAGTATCACTCGGATGTTCTGGCAAATATCATAATGATATTGCGTAGGACTCTTGATAACAGCTTGTGAACCTGATGATGTTCAACAAGTGTTTGAAATGGAATGTGTCCTAACGAGATTTTGATTGATCTCTTGGCTCTAGACTCGATTAGTGCATTTTGGTTTTAGTACTCGGAGGCTGGAGCAGATTGCCACCTATTCAATATCAACAATCTCGGAATGAGATGTCAATAGATAACGTGTGTATCTCCGTGACAAATGAGACAAGTTTCTGTTGAGAGAAACCCGAATGGCTGGGAAGGGTTGTGCATTGCATCACTGGGTCCATGATGTCGTTTTCAATGTCAGCAATCAACTTGTGATTCTGCGCATATGTAATTGACCCGTTTTGCCTTAGTTATGTGGAAGGGCTTCTTGGTTTTAGACCTTTATCCATAACATTTCTTTTTAATTTTCACCGCCTTCAATGCTTACCGGAGTCATTACTAAACACCTTGTTGTGATGTGTTCCAAATGTTGACTCGATCTTTAGTCGGCCATTATTCCCATATACTTTATCTCCAATCATACTACCCAAGGACTATTATTTCTATCCTTGGGATTATCCATGTAGTAGATCCTACCAGGTTCTATGTTGGATCATAGGATTGATTCCTAACCAACCACCTTATGACTTCAGAATCGTCGTGAATTAAGATGTTGTTGGGTATCAGATCGACCCACAAAACATTTTCTTCAGCACAGTGAGTCGAACTAGATTCATTTTTTAATTACAATTTCTCCCTTATTTAAATAATAATACACTTAGTTTTTGAAATACCGTATAGATTTTAAAATTATGTCTTGAAAACCGTGGGAGAATAATTGGTCAGCATGATTGGTTTGGATACATTTTAATAATGTTTTGAATACTTTAGAAATGGTCGTTGGATGATGTATCCCAAGAACATTAAATCTTTGTTTTTCGATAACTCCCCCTTTTTCAAAAATAGGACCAATTGATGAAATTGTTGTCTTTTGAACATTGTGAGGGTTGGAATGTTGAACACACAATTTTGAAAGATTATGTTTTGTCATCGAGAAAAATTTTTGAAAAAAAAAAATATGTTAAATTTTTGAAAAACCAACTGTTAGAGGATTCTTTTTTAACGTTAAGGGTAAGGCACTGAAAGGACACTATCCTTTTTCTTGAGCTAAAAAACATTGAATGTCTTGTTAAGAACAGCTCAAGACGAGAAACATTAATTTTTGTCGTAGGGCAGGATAAGTTATAAACCTCCTTATTTGAAGGTCGGGTTATGTTGACATTTGCACATAAGCCTCTAGAAAATTTAGAAATGGACATGTTTTGAAAAAACTATTTAAAAACTCTCGCTCGAACTTCATTTATACAGCCGTGTCAATGTTAATCGACATTTCTAAGCACGTAAATGTTATCGATTGTCAAGAGACATGTCAGAGAAGATTTTTTTGGGAAATTTTCTATTTTTTGATTTGTGTATTTTTCTTTTGAAGTTTTTATATTTTTGTATTTTGTTTACTTATAAAATATGTACATTGGTGATGTTGATGATGATATCAAGCAGAGTCATCTATTGTCAGAACCTCCAGATCAGCCAGAGTCAAACATCTCATACCAATCCTTTTGACAAGATACTTAAACGATCCTCAGGAAGGGCTTTCGTAAATATGTCAGCTAACTGGTATTCAGTTCTGACAAAGCATAGTTCAATTATACCATTTTCAACCTGTTCCTTTATGCATGAGATTGCTATGGCTGACTGAGAGTCGCAATACAACGGTATTTTGTTGTAGTTGAAGCCATAATCTTGAAGCTGTGTCCTCATCCACATTACTTGAGCACAACTTGCAGATAACGCTACGTACTCTGCTTCTGCTTGAAGTAAATGCAGTGCAGGTTCTGTCTTCGTTGACCATCCAAAACTTACTAGCTTATCACCAAGGAATTGTATCCCTCTAGAAGTGCTTTTCCGAGTATCAATGCATCCGGCATGATCAGCGTCTGAAAATGCTGTTAGTTCAAAGCCAGAATCCTTTGGATACCAGAGTCCCATGTTAATGGTACCCTTTAGGTATTTAAAGATTCTTTTAACCTCCTTGAGGTGCTTTTGATGGTGGTCGTGCTTGATACGTGCACGAATGCATACTGCTTGCACTAAGTCTGGTCTACTAGATGTCAAGTACATGAGTGACCCGATTTTACTACGATAATCAGATTGGTCTACGGGTTCTCCACTTCTAATCTACATCTGTTGGGTTTTTGTAGCAATGGTTTGTACCAATGGAGTGACCCCTAAAAATGGTCCATATTATGCTTTTTCAGAATTTCTAAAGCGTCTGGCCTGATTGATAAAAGTACCCTTTGGGGATGGTGGATCTGGATGTCCTAAAATATCTTCACTCCCCCAATAAAGACATTTCAAATCTATGTGCATTAACTTTCAAATCTTTTTGAATATTTCGGGTTTGTAGACCAAATTTATGTCATCAACGTCAATCTGCACAAGTAGAATATCTCCCCGTAATTTTATCTTGAATAGTTGGGTCAATTGTACCTTTAGTTAAAGCCTTTGGACTCATGGACGTTTGATAGTTTCATCATACAAGGCTTTGGAGCTTGCTTAAATCCATACAAAGCTTTCCTAGGAAAGTAGACTTTTTCTGGATGATCTGGATCAACAACCCTTCTGGGCTGAGCAACCATAAACCTCTCCTTCAGCGGACCATTAAGAAATGCATTCTTTATGTCCATCTGATAGATGAAAAGGATTGTGTGCTGCCGTGGGCAACGGAAATCCTGAACTGCTTCGCAGCGAGAGCAAAATGGGTGCAAATGAATTCTTCAAAATCAACACCTTCTTTCCTAAGCATAACCTTTGCTACAGTCGCGCTTTGTGGCGAATAACAGTCTGGATCTTCATCCCTTCTTGTTCTTACCATAACACTTTAGTTTATAATCATCTTGCCAAATGGTTTGTCGACTATTTCATCTCCCCCATTAAGGACATTTCAAATCTACTGTGCATTAACTTTTCAAATCTTTTTGAATATTTAGGGTTTGTAGACCCAAAAATTATGTCATCAACGTAAATCTGCACAAGTAGAATATCCTCCCCGTATTTTATCTTGAATAAAGTTGGGTCAATTATACCTTTAGTAAAGCCTTTGGACATCAGGAAGTTGGAAAGTTCATCATACCAGGCTCTTGGAGCTTGCTTTAATCCATACAAAGCTTTCCTCAGAAGGTAGACTTTTTCTGGATGATCTGGATCAACGAACCCTTCTGGCTGAGCAACATAAACCTCCTCCTTCAGTGGACCATTAAGAAATGCCGTTTTCACGTCCATTTGATAGATTGGAAAAGACTTGTGTGCTGCGTAGGCAACGAAAATCCAAACTGCTTCCAAGCGAGCAACTGGTGCAAATGATTCTTCAAAATTAATACCCTCTTCCTGAGCATAACCTTTAGCTACAAGTCGTGCTTTGTTGCGAATTACAGTCTGATCTTCATCCTTCTTGTTCTTCCATAACCACTTTAGCTTTATAATCATCTTGCCAAATGGTTTGTCGACTAGTTCTCAGACTTTTAGTATGCCGAACTAATGAAGTTCATCCTGCATTGCTTCGATCCATGCAGAATCAGCCATTGCCTCCTTAATGTTATTCGGTTCAACAATACTCACCGTGAGCGCGAACATACACATTTCAGGATCTGTGGCAAGCTGTCGTCTTGTTTGAACTGGCATGGTTGGATTTCCACGAACTTGTTCTAATGGATGATCTCTGGTCCATCGGTAATCATGACTTTGTGGTTGAAATGAATGCACATCGGTATTATCAATGTTGCGTGAGGAAGACTCACCAATTTCTTGTACCCGTGTACAAAAAGGATTGATAAATTCAGCTTCTTGAAATGATGCATTCGGTGCTTGATCATTGTTGTTGTCCTCAGCATGACCGTGTGCTGGATTGTAATATTCTTCAAGTAAAGGACTGAAGAGAAATTCTAACCCTTGTTGTGACGAATCTGTCTTTTCTGCTGTAGGAACAACATTTTGTCTTGGGGGCACGGGGTCAGAGTTGTCATAATCTGACGCCTTTTGTCCTTGAGGAACGAGGCCTGAAGAGACATTTTCAACAGACATCTCTTGTCGTTGTGGTGCGAGGTCTGAACTGTTGTGATCAGACATCATTTCTTTGATTTCATCAAACTTGATATGAATGGACTCAACTATTAAGCGTGTTCTCTTGTTGTAAACACGATATCCCTTCGACTGAGTAGAATATCCCACCATGACACATGGATCCCCTTTTTCTTTCATCTTATCCAAATTGTAAACTTCACTTGACTATTGTTTGGCACGACCTTATCTTTAACTTGATAGCACTTAAGCTGTGGTCTTCTAACACTAGTAGAGTGATTTACTCCTGTAGATGTAGACACATGAGGATTAGTATTCCTATGTTACTGTGTACTAGCTGCGGTTGCATTGCTTCAGTCCAAAATGTAATGGTAAGACTTTAGAAGTGAGAGCTTGTTCGAGCAGCCACAATAGAGTGCGTTCTGTCTTTCGACAACGCCGTTCTGTTCACGTGTTCGAGGAGTGGAAGTTGATGTGTATTGCCTTTTTCTTTGTATAATAAGCAGGGGAGTGTTCTAGTTCAAGATACTCTCTGCCTCTATCAGTACAGACCACTAATAACTTAAGCTTGAAGATTGCGTTGATAATCATTGAGAAAGGTCTTTAAACGAACATCTGGTGTTTCATCCTTGGGATTGTAGAAAAAGAGTATTCCAAGTGTATCTTGGGAATAGTCTTCATCATATCTCCAGACATATTTTCTTTCCCATTTTATTGCTTGCAACCGCATTGGTACCACTCTAAGTCCAGTGTGAAGCAAATTTCCACCACGTTCCTTTGCAATTGGAACAGCTCTTTTGGACTTAAATTGAGCTTCTTTTTGCTTTACTCTATTTCATCAAGACGAACAAATTTGATCTTGGCATATTTCAACTAGTAAACCTGTCCAAGATCTTTTCTTTGTGTGTAGGAGGTAGTAATTAAGTTAAGATGAGGAAAGTCTTCAATGCCATAACCCATGCTGAGGTGGTGAAGCTTTAGCCATGAATAGGATTGCGTTGATGTGAAGTTGTTTCTTGAGAGAAAGTGTGTGAGATCAGATCACGATTACCAGTTAAGTATATCGTTTCCCTGAAGATCTCTCACAAAACAAGTAGATTTCCTGAAAGCAACCTCCAAATCGCATCACAGAAATTGACCCACGAGGAAGGAAAAGATGTGATTGAGGCCTTCGACATAATAAACCCGTTTGATTGTGATATTTCCTTGATTCAGATCTCCATAACCAAGAATTGGAGCAAATTGATCATTTCCAAAACAAACAGTACCCAGAAATTTCTCCATAAAATTACACAACAGCTTGAGATTGCCCGTCACGTGCTTTGTGCATCCAGAGTCAACAATGAAATAGGTTGAGTCTATACAATCTGCATGAGAATTAGAGGACAATGAACATTGGACAAAATTGGATCCTTAAGGAATTTGATTTGATATCTTCAAGACATTAGTACTCCTAGAGACGTATGTCTATAGTGGGAATAATACTTGTTGATAAATCCTTCTTTCCTGATTTTAGGACATCCCATATCTTTTTGGTCCTATTGTGACTTTTGTGTCCATTTATATTTCTGATGGCATTTCTTGCTATCCACCATTTCCATTCTGATTTGTTTTCTCATACAACTACATGCATGTAACTCTTGGATTTTTGAATAGTGGTATTGCTGCAACTGTTTTTTATGGTGTCTCGCAACCGAATTGTTCGCTTTTTCTCTAGGTTTACTTAAGCACTAATAGGCCACTACCTTAGGCTTCTTAGTTCTAGCATTCACGTCATTTAAGTATCTAGAAACACAAGGATCATGATTTCAGAATTTAATCATACATTTTCCACAATTTCAGCACACAAAGCATTCACATTAAAGTTCTGGATTTTGATTCGTCATTACAGCAGTTTCAGACTTTGTTTTCTAGCAAGACCATGAACTCCCTTGTGTTCTTCTTTACTTCTTGTGGTTTAAACTTCACTTGACTATTGTTTGGCACAACCTTATCTTTAACTTGATAGCTCTTAAGCTGTGGGTCTCTAACACTAGTATAGTGATTTACTCTTGTAGATTTAGACACGTGATGATTAGTATTCCTTGAATCATGAGGCAACTGTGGTGTTCTAGATTGTGTTGTGGTAGTGGAAATTCTATACATTCCTGGTTTAAGCACATTCGAGTGTTTTTCCGCTTGTTTTCTATTCTGAAGGGCTCTAATTCTGTTGTGTGACTTGTTTAAACGAAACCATCGCAATTAGTTTTATTAAACGGGACTGTTTCGTTTGAAATAACTTATATTAGTTTTATTAACCGACTGTTTCGTTTGAAAACTTCTCATTTCAGGAGAATTTAAAAAAGGAGCCGGCTTTCCTAAAACTGATGGTTTTGGAATCCGTTGAGCATTTGATTGTCGAACAACAGATGGTTTATCAAACTGAGTTTCCACAGACTTTCCTTTGCATTTCTCAATGAGTTTCTTTAACTCACTTATTGCTATGTTCTTGTCTTGCATTTGAGCTTTCAAATCATGTATTTCATGATATTGTTCACGTTCTTTTCGAAATACATTTGATTTGTTTTCTTTGCAAACTGAGTTGTTTTTCATTTGTTCTTTACATTGTTGTAAAGCAAGTTCAAGAGAAATCGAGTGTTTTTCAAGTTTAGAAAAACTTTTTAACAAATTATTATGAACTTCTTTGTTAACAGATTCAGTTTGTTTCGAAAGCTTTTGTGCAAGACATTCACATTCTTTGACCTTGTGAAGATATAAGCATTGTAATCCAGTATGAGCATTTAAATCAGACAGAGAATGCAAATATGAACATATAACATCTTTAGACACACACTCTTCGAGAAGTAGATCATATATGTTTGAAAAATCAGCCTTTTCAGATTCAAGTTTGTCAATCTCTTTTTCAAGGGATTCAACGTACTCAAAGTCTTCATGCATTTCTGTTTTTAGTTCATGAACAAAACAATAACTGTCATTTATAGTTTTGTTTGAAAGAGGCATTAATAAGGTTTTGATCAAAACTTCCATACTCTTAGCAGTTGGGTTAGGAAATGCACTATTAGTATGATTAGACCAAGCTTGTTCACAAATTGTTCTAAAATGATTGAAGTTGTTTGTCATTTCGTT
The DNA here is from genome assembly GCA_026074375.1 of Tanacetum coccineum. NCBI lineage: Eukaryota > Viridiplantae > Streptophyta > Magnoliopsida > Asterales > Asteraceae > Tanacetum > Tanacetum coccineum. Next base: position 19,212 of record BQNB010068223.1, read on the forward strand.
ATAAACTTGTCTACTTTTACTAATGGATTTAGAAACGGGTAGAAAGGCAACATTTTTAGCAATGTTTGGCTTTGTCCTAACAAACATTTTCCCCACATTGTCTTGCTAACTTCTTTAGCGCGTTCTAACTGATCAAGATAGGTTTTGGATGGTGGTTTGAAAATTTCATAAAGACTGTTTTGATATGTGTAATCATATGGTTTCACTGTGTCTTTATTCAATTTTGATCTACTCTCTTTTTCAAGAGTCACTGTGTCTTCCCTATTGGGGCAAAATTTGTTTGCAGGATCAGAAGTATCATATGGGATCTCATACAAACATGGTTTTTCAGATTGAGCTATCTTGAGGTACTTAGGATTAGCAAAGGTTGATCTACCATTATATGTTGCGCATTTGGGTGCTAACATATGAATGGTTTGAATTGATTGATTTGCGTTTATAAAGAATTTCATTCAAAAACTTAATTTGTTTGTCCATTTCAATCATTTTGTCAATATCTCTTCCTTCCTTAACCTTTAAATCCGAAATGACCTTACTTTTCTCTTTGAGTTGACCTTCAAATTGTGACTTAGTTAAAAGACTCTTTTTGACTAACTCATCGTGTTTCTGATTGACAACTGAAATTTCATAGGCTTTAGTTTTTAAACCTTCTTTTATGTCAATGTCTTTACGAGCTAATAGTCCTAGAGTTTCATTTAACTTTGTTTGAAGAATGTCATAATCAATCGTCCGGTCATTAAAGGCTTTGTACTTCTCAAACTCATTCTGTTTGTTCTGAAGTGCAATCAGACAACTATCCCGACAACTAGTAGCCTCCCCCAGAGCCCTACCAGTCTCATCAAGGTTAGTTCTGCACTCCTTCAGTTCTTGAGTCAATGATGCGTTTGCTTTCTTTAATTGCTTTAAAATCGTTTTGTTTTCCTCAGTATCAAGAGTTAAATTTGCAATTAAATTAGCAAGCGCAGCACGCTCATCAGCACATTCTGCAGCATGTTTCTCAGAATGTTGTCTTTCATTGGCAAACACATTCTTTTCATCATTGTTTTGTACCTGTTCCAATGGCGTATGAGTAGAACTTGATTCTGCAGGTAAGACTTCCTGAATCTTTGCCATGAAACCGTAATGTGCTTCCAATTCCTTCTTTTCAATCTCTTCATCTGATACAATCCCACTGCTTGTTTCATCTCCTGAACTTGTAACCGATGATTGAACCTCTTGAACCTTGCACTGTTGAATCTGCAACTGTCTTTCACTCAACTTTTTCAACGTCATCTTAAGCTCTTGCTCATGACTTGCTCTTTCTATTATACATTGCTCAATGGAGTTCATGTTCTGGATGATTGTTTCCTTGAATGTTTGAGCTGTCATTTTAGTGTAATCTCTGAAGTTTTCTCTTACTTCTCGATCTGATGAAAAAGATCTTGAATAAATATCGAGAGGCTTTAACAAGTCAGAGTTAATGAACCTTTCAAACTATTTGCTTTGACAATTTGTAAAACCGTGAGTAATACGACTCCATGGATTCTCCATCTCGAGAAGTAAACTTCCCAAATTCCCAGAACAGATTAGTCTTGACGTCTTGAATGTTTAATGATTCACCCTGTTGTAGTCTTTCAATGGCTGTCCACATCTCATTAGCAGTGTTGCATGCATCAACAGTTGAGTAGATTTCATCTCCAATACCAGTTAGAAGAAAGAAAATAGCTTCCTTTTCAGCTTTAAAATACAGTTTGTTCTCTTCAGACATGTTGTGTACTGTCTCAGCTTCGTCATGTTCTGGTACTGCTGGAGCATTTACTGTTGCAGCAACAGCTTCAATTACTACGCTAGTTAGCTTGTATGGACCATCAAATATGCATTTCCTTAGATATTCACCGTTTGATTTAGTGTCAATGTATTGTAGAAAACGTGAACGCCACTGAGAATATCTTTCTGGTCCAAGCATCGGTGGACGATCTTTTGAACCAGCTGCCATGATATTGTTATGCATTTGACTATCTGTTGAGGATGTATTGACTGGAGTAGACATGATGAATGAATGGTTATTAATTATGAAGTGTGAAAGATTTTGTTGGATCTTAAGTGGATATGATGTGATTGAAATTGTGGTTGTATGCAATTCACGTTCACGGGATTTTACTCGTCTCTGATCAAAACCGACAAATGATTAACGGGATTTTACAAGATCACTAGATAACCGTGAATGAATGATCGTTGGTAGTTAATGGTTTGTTTGTTGTGAATGATTTGTGCAGTTTAAGTCCTTCTCGATGGTTTTGGTTTTGGTTTGTTTGGAATTCGGCGCAGTTGGATTATGAAAAAAAATTATTTTTACCCTATTACCAAAATCTAAATTTGGTGTAAAAATAAGCTAAAAATGCTATAGAAAATTTTTTTATTTTACTTAATTTTTCCCGAAAAAAGTGTCGCTAAAAGGGTGTCGACCGGAAAAAAAAATTTACCCTATTACCAAAATTTGGATTTGACGTAAAAATAAGTTAAAAAAGCTATAGAAAAAATTTCATTTTACTTAAAAAAATTTCATTTTTGAAAGTTAAATCAAAACGCAACGAAATTTAAGCAAAACGCAACGATCTTTAACAAAACGCAGTGACTTTTGAATCAAAACGCAATGACCATTTAATCAAAACGCAGCTTGAGATTTGGTCAAAACGCAGCTTGAGATTTGGTCAAAACGCAACAAAATAAAAAATTGGGCAGAGTATTCCTTAGTCAAAACGCAATACATGTCTTCAAAACGCAACCTGCAATCAAAACGCAATGAACCAAAACGCAATCAATGAGCAAAACGCAACCAATGTCAAAACGCAACCAATGATATTGCCAGTTAGTCAAAACGCAACCAAGAACAATTGCCAGAGAGTCAAAACGCAACGACGAAATATACGACTTTTTCCACCAAAAATCGCCTAAAAATCACCCTTTTTGACCTTTTAACTTGATTTCTCTTGCACAATTAGTTACCTTATGCCTAGATCTTGCTTAATAACATAAACATTCACACATCTAAGCACAAAAATCCGGGTTTGATTTTTTTTTTCCGCTTCAAATGACACACGAATTTGATCTTTTTGAACCACAAGAATCAACCACGAATCCACACGTAGCTCTGATGCCAATTGTAGGATCCCGTTAACACTTCATATAACACAACACGAATCGAACTAGAAAAGAGATAAAGAAAGTGAGTTGATTTAGAGAGAGAAAGAAGAGAGAGAGTTGAGAGAGAAACTAGAGATATTATTTAGAAAAATGAGAAGTTAGATATTTTCTAAGTAAAAATATCTATATATACCCCTACACATTTAATGTGACGCGCGGGATATTTAACTAGGACTCGGGCTCGGGTTTTGCTTGGGATTAAACCCGAAACATATACAATATTAGATTAACTATCGAGCCCGATTCCCGATAATATTCTATTACAACATTAACTAATTAATTGACCGAGACTTAAATACATAATGAACGAACTTCATGTTCGACTCAATATTTTGAGGCTAACAGAATCTCTGATGTAATGGTGCCTTATTTCAATGTGCTTGGTTTTAGAATGAAACACTGGATTCTTCACAATACAAATGGTGCTTTCATTATCGATTGGCAGGAATGTGCATATTAAGCGCTAGACAAAACGAAAACTGGAACGGCTCGACCAAGAAGTTGCGGTTTATCTTAACGGTTATATCATACTAGCCTAGGATAATGTATTTGGGTTTTCCGATGAATGAGTACATCAGCGCGACACGTTGATAAAAGATTTAGATTTAAAGTTATAATAGCTTGGTGGTTGGTTAAATAAAATAAATCAAAAGCAAACGCAAAGTATGTAATATACTCCGTATATATTACATATGAAAAATGAACAATTATATAATTCATATGGTGAATTATATAATAAAGGCAAACAACCAAAAGTATAAAGACGCGGTATTTTAATAATTTTCAAGTATAAATAAGAAATGTGTAAATATTAATTGAAACAAAATAATTCGACACGTGTTTCGAAAATCACTAAGTAAATTAATAAAGAGTTCTTGTATAAAAGTAAACACACGTTTTAAAGTTTCGAATTGGATAGATGACATTTTTAAAGTTTTTATAAAAGTCATTACATTGTCTATTAGTCGGGAATCATAAACTAATATGTTATAATTTAGTATTTCATTTCCTTGACGGTTTTAGCTAAAATATTTATCTTATTTATAAAAGTATAGTTCTCGTTTAATTACGGGTTTAATCGTTATCGAGCTTATATTCACGAATTAAAAAGCTTAAAGACTATATAACTCCGTCTTTTTTATCGGGTTTCTAAAAAAATTGAATATTTTAAATGAAAATGTCTAATTATATAAATTTTTATAATTTTTGGCATGACATTGTCGTTTTACGACGTTTCCATATTTACAAATCTCAAAGTTTTCCCTTTTTCAATCTATCCGTGTTGCAAAATACCCGTGTTTCAATATATATCTTAACGAGACTAGTTAGATAATATAAATAAGCAAAACTAATACATCTCATGTGTTGTAAACACAAAAACAAAATAATAAATAACATATTTATTTAACCATTACCACCATTTTATCCATTTTATAATTTATAAAATCTTACGATGTATTTATTACTTGATTTATATAAACCAAACACACCCTTAGTGCGTCTCTGCATAACCAAACGCACCCTTAGTGCGTTCCCGCACAACCAAACGCGCCCTAATTATATTTCTGTTAAACCAAACGCGCCTTATAGCTATTAGAAAGCAAACCAAACGTGCCCTAAAGCTGATAAACCCAGATCCAAACACCCCTATGCTATTTAAACCCAAACAAACACCCCTTTTAGGCTGTTAACCCCAAAACCAAACACCCCCGAAGACTGTAAAGCCAAACGCACCCTATTCGGTTTTTCTACAACCCAAACGCACCATATACGGGTGTTAACCACAGAAACAAACACCTCTTGGGCTGTTACTACAGCCAAACACACTCGCTGTGGTGTTAACCACATAAACAAACACACCTTGGGCTGTTTCCACAGCCAAACGCACCCGTTGTGGTGTTAACCACATAAACAAATACACCTTGGGCTGTTTCCATAGCCAAACGCACCCGCTGTGGTGTTAACCACATAAACAAACACACCCTCGTGGTGTTTATCATAACCAAACGCACCCTTTTGGGGTTTTACACAGCCAAACGCACCCTTGTGGCAATTAATAAAACCAACGCACCCTAGTGGTGGTGCACGATGGTGATGGCAGCGAGGAGGTGGTGTTGTGGTGGGATGTGATGATGTGGCGTAGTGGTGTGGATGGTGGCTGTGGTGGTCGGGTGAAGATGGTGGCGAGGTGGTGTGTGTGTGGTGGAGATGATGATAGTGAGGAGGCTGCGGCAATGGTGTGGCAGCGGCTAAGATGGAGGTGGCGACGATGACGTGATATGGTGGTGAATGTGGTGCCATGAAGATGGAGATGAAGGTGGTGGTGACGTGGTGTTTGCCTCGGCTGCAGGCGGCGGTGGCAGGAAACCTGCCGGAACGACGGTGACGGCGTCGAAAAATGAAAAGGGAGGGATTGTGTGTGTGGAGGCTAAGTTATAATGAGGAAACCCTAATTGGTTTTTAATTTATACAAGAAACTTTCAAAAAAATTGTTAATTAATGGTTCGGGATACGTTTAGGCTAGTAACCGGATGATTTAAAACACGAAAGTTACGTCGTTGCGTTCCAAATGATTTTTCCCATCAAAATGAGTATTTACATGACTAGTTTTTATAAATGTTTTATAAAATTTATTTAAATAGTTTATTATTTATTTGTGTATCACGGTTAAGCTTTGTTCGAAACAGAAAAAAATAATAATAAACTTTAACTTGAATATTCGCGTTTTTAGCAAACGTTTTTTGAATAAAATGATAAATGATTTATTAAATATATTTATTTAATAACAGTGATAATTAAATGTAATTTAATAATTTTCATGTCGGTACGCATAGTTTTCGTTTTCAAAATTTCGCGAGGGTATTTTAGCCATCTTTTGCTTGTTTTCGGGTCATGGGCAAAACTAGAAAGTTGTCCGGAATGTCGTTTTATATCAAATTGCTTTAGAGTCCGAGTCGTGAAAACGTGATTTAGCGGGTCTTTTTTGATAAGTCAACTTAAAAATAACATATATCTTCTCGTTTTTCAGTCAAATAAGTTAAAAGTAAATTTGTACATGAGAGATGTGTAATAATAAATATGATTTATTATTAAAATATGTTCCGAAAATTTTACCGGTTACGCGGTAATCGTTTTTATGTGGCAATAAAAGATCAAAAGTCTAAAAGTCAAGTCGGACCCGAAAATTCAAAGGGTAAAATAGTCATTTAAAATTCCAAATATTTTCGGTTGTTACAGATTTTACTTACGTTTTATAACTTTGGAGTGAGAAACGTGCTCGTTTACAAACTCGTTTCCATTATTGATTTTCAAACTCGTTTATATGTGCGTTACAAACTCGTTTACATGATTGATTTCACACTTGCTTTTACTTATGGATTCACGTATGTTAAACTGTTATGACTACGTTGGTTGCTTTTACTTTGGAGACAAATGCTTTAAACTTTTACGAATTGACTAAGTTTCCCTATTGCCACGTAATACACACTATCATAAACCGTTAATTATTTTGTGTAAGAACGAATGCTGTGAATAGATCTATTGGGGTTGACACCCCCACCCGGAATTCTGGATGAGTACATTGGCCAGTGGGTGCATTTCATTTGAGGTAGTACTTAGGTGTTTTGGCAAAACATCGATTTAAGAAGAATCTAAAAGACTAGGATTTACACAACTTGTTAAGGCTTCGGTGTCATGAGCTTAGAGTAATATCGTAAACATTTTTGTGTGATATTGTATGTGTTACATAACTTTTATTGAACGTTATCAGTTACCAAATACTTTTCTTGACAATAGGAATGAGACAGAAATTTACTAAATCCGTTTAGTCCTCGTAAATATTTTACTTAAACCTATGAACTCACCAACTTTATGTTGACGTTTTTAAGCATGTTTTTCTCGGGTGCTTAGCTGTAGATGTCTTTGATTGCTATATGGTGTCTCCTTGCATGACCCGATTTACAAGAATCTTTATCTAATGTTTAAACATCGTTGACAAATTTCAAATCTTATTTACACTTTCGCATTTAACCCTTTTAAATCATATATGTATTTTAACGACTTAATTTATGTTATCAATGCAACGATGTTTATTTTCAAAATGTACTCCTTAGTGGTTGTTATTTGTACTTTGTGTGATGTATATTATGACGTCACGCCCCCAGACACGCATTCTGTCTAGGCCTCGTTTGGGGGTGTGACAGATTGGTATCCAGAGCCAAGGTTATAGAGAACCAGGTAGTATATACTAGGTCTTGTCTATAACCAGTATGTGATCCTTACGTGCTCTTACTTGCTATATACGTGAAATCCCCGTTATGCATATAGATATATATATATACTAAATATATAAAAATATATATATAATATAATATCAATATATATATATATATATATATATATATATATATATATATATATATATATATATATATATATATATACATGTACCTATATATAAGTACTAAATATAGCATATTACCATAAGTATACTTACATTTCATTTTGCCATTTATATTTTACATCACGTTTATTTTATTCACCATACGCGTCGTACATGGTTTCAAATAAAGGTCATTATATAAATACTAAAACTTTTCTAAGACATTGTGGATGAAACAATGGTTCTACGTAAATTTTAAATACAATGTGCAATGAAGCAATGGTCTCGTTTAATTCTAAAGCATCGGGAGCGATACGTTGGTCTTAAAAACCTTTTCATGAGTGTATATAATACTATTTTACATAACATCGAAACTTGTCCCAGTCTGCCGACCCTACGTTATTTTACTATCTGAACCCGAATACGAGTTGAACACTTGCCCATACTGTTGAAACACCTATGTTACCTCGTAACGTCTCAATCTTTCTTGCTCCTGGTAATTTCTAGAAGCATGCCGAATAATTCTCACACGACTTTTGAAATTCGACTTATTTTATTTTTCTTTTCTCCTTTGGATTTGGAAGAAAATTTCGGCAACAAGACAAGGAATGAGTTCCGAAGAAATGGAGCGGGTTATAGCCCAACAAGTCGCTAATGCTATTGAAGCTATTGCGATCTATGAGTCAAAAATCCGCATGGCTCACGACTCGATGAATCAGGTCGTACGTGAGGAAGCCATGGTAGGAAAGAATGTTAGCAACGAAAGGAAATGGGGAAGTGATCACGGTAGGAATCGACCAAGAAAAATCCCAAGGAGGTATTAAAGTGTTAAGCATATGCTACAGGGCAGCCCAAACAAGAATGCGAATCTGGATAAAATTATCCTTACTGCAACAAGTGTAAATGGCATCATATTGGACCGTGTATTGTGAAGTATGATAACTGTAAGAGAGTTGGCCACGTGACAAAGAATTATAGGACTTCCACTCCTACAACAATTAAGAGGGACCCATTAGCCAACCAGAAACATGCAGCGACCTGTTTCGGATGTGGTGCTCAAAGGTATTTCAAGAGTAAATGCCCGAGATTGAAGAACCAGATGTATGATAATCTAAAAAAGAAGGAGGGAAAAATCCGCAAGAACTCTAAGATCGTCAAGGAATAATACTAATGCTTAAGGAGAGATTTTTCTGCCCAACCTAGTGAGACCTAAGTCGAAACCTTCTATAACTATATTCCCTAATAGATATGCACTAGTACTTTTCCTTAAATTTTATTGTAATAGGTGGATGATTTAATATTCCTATTAATGTATGTGTCATGAGGATTCCGTCGGTTACATTCAAATTCTCTATAAATTAAAGTAAGTCGTTTCTTAAATAGTCATCGCTTTATCAACACTTTCGTTGTCGTCTTATAAACTATTTTTACTATCGTCTTATAAACTATTTAGTTGTCCTCCACAACCTATTTCGTTGTTATTTTATAGGCTGATTAATGTCAATTCAGAAACTATTCGTTACCATATTATAAACCCCTTACTATTTTAAAAAAATCTGTCACTTGATTCTCTCAAAAACCATTTTGCTAACACTGTAAAAAAAGCTATCTTGCAAAATATCTTGTGTCGATATAAAAGCTGCCTTGTTCTCATTTTCATGAACCGTTTTTGCTACCTTATGAACCACATTGTAAATATACCATGTAAACCTTTAAACATAACACTATTTTGACGAAAAGAGCATTTCATCGTTAGTACCTAAATTATACATAGCCTGATCACCTATGGATAATTTAGGAAGGACCATGCCATGCTAAGAGTAGTCACCAAAAAGTTTTGTCAATCTACCTTCACTTTCCATTTCTATTTACATTTCTTTCTTTATATTTTCAACAAATTTTAACATATTCATGTTTTACTAATATTTTGCGTGCGTGTTCGTGAGTTGTGTCTGTCATGTGTATTTGTATTAGGAAGTGCCGTAACTAAGTGGATTTTCTCAACCCTATCATATAAAGACACCGTACCCTTAGCCGAGAGACCAAATCACGCTCCTTGCGGTCATGATGATCATGGATTGTAAAGTTTTGGAACTCTAGGAACTGATCCTTTTTAATTAGATTAGGATTAAGGAAATATGGAGATAGCCAACTCACCGACCCAAAAACTGTTAATGAAACAACTGAGACGTAAAAGAATTATGCTGAAGTGAGATGAAAACCAGTTGAGTTTCAAGTAGGAGTAAAGGGCATGATGAAAATGTCACCAAAAAAGGGTGATACGTTTTGGCAAACGAGAAAAGTTGAAACCGCATTACATTTAAGGCTTTTCAAAATCCTTGATAAAGTTGGAACCGTTTTAGACAACATTTAAGCTTGTCCCAAATAATCATTACTTGAAATCCTTATACATTAGCTATTTTTTTTTGCCTATTCGTGCATTATTTGTGCCCAATATGTGTATACACGGATAAGTGCACATGCGAATTATATTGCTTTGGGTATTATTTTCTTTGGATTTATTCCGCCATCAAATTGTTTTTTCAAGAGTTTATCTCTGCTATGAATTCGTTTTGTTTGAGTTACTTTTGCCTTGCGTCTATCCTCTCCTTCCGTTAACTTTTGCCTTGCGCATGGCCTAGGAATAGGTTGATTAGTTTCAACACGCCTTATTCTCGTCACCTCGTAATGTCTTATTTATTTAATTATATACATTTTTTTACACGACTTTATACCGCCACACTCTTCCTTACTCCTCGTGAATTGCAGAAAACATGCCGATGTCAGGACAAGGACTAAGTGCTGCCACCATCGAGCAATTGATAACCCAACGCGTAGCTGAGGCGATGGAAGCTTACGAAGCAAACTAAAACCATCAAAATGGAAATGGAAATCCCAATGTGAATGTTGGAGGTGTTATGCCTGTTCCTCGTGAGTGTACTTATCAAGACTTCGTGAAATGTCAACCACTTAGCTTCAAGGGGACTGAAGGAGTTGTTGGGTTGACTAGATGGTTTGAAAAGATGGAGATTGTGTTTCACATCAACAATTGTCCAAAGAAGTATCAAGTGAAGTATGCTTCATGCACTCTACAGGATAATACATTGACTTGGTGGAACTCGCACAAGAGGACAATTGGAATTGATGCTGCATATGGCATGACATGGAAGGCACTTATGAAGTTGATGACTTAGGTATACTGTCCAAGAAATAAGATTTAGAAGATGGAGACTGAGTTATGGAATCTGGCTGTAAAGGGTAATGATTTGACTGCTTATACCCAGAGGTTCCAAGAGCTAATCTTCCTGTGCACTAAAATGTTCCCTGAAGAGGGAGACCGCGTTGAGAAGTTTATTGGGGGTCTATCCGATAATATCCAAGGAAATAGGATTACTGCTGAACCTATGAGACTCTAAGATGCTATTCGAGTTGCAAACAACTTGATGGATCAGAAACTGAAAGGTTATGCTGCTAGAATGCTAAAAATAGGAGGAGGCTTGATAACAACCCAAGAGATAACCGTGTGCAACAACCACCCTTGAAGAGGCAGAATGTGGTAAGGGATTACACGGTTGGGAACAATAAGAATAAGGGTTATGCTAGAATTTTACCACTCTGCGATAAGTGCAAGGTGCACCACCATGGTCCATGTCCCATTAGATGTGGAAACTGCAAGAAGGTTGGTCACCAAGCAAGAGACTGTTGGGCCTCTACTACGATGACATCCTATGGATGTTGAGGAAAAGGACACACCAAGAGGTATTGCCCAGAATTGGGGAACCAAAATTGAGACGGAGAAGCTCGTCAGAACCTCGACATTGTTATGGGTACGTCCCTCCCTGAAAATTCGTTACGTTCCCGTATTAACTAATGCAAGTACCAATAGGAATTTTATTTTCACCATTATTAGCCATCATAGCGGTGTCGCCTCAATTTTCTCAGTCATTTAATACTTGGTTAAGTTAACTAATGATTGACCTTGTCATCTTCTTTTAAGAACCGTCCTTAAACCGCACCCTTTCTTGAACCTCCCGTCTACGTTAGATACCACGACTTGAGCTTTGAGGACAAAGCTCTTCTAACGAGGAAAGGATGTCACACCCCATAAATTTCAGGCCATTATTTTAAAATATTCCATTTATTATTTTGACTTTTATACGTTACGTTTAAATTTGACTTAAAAATCGGTAAGTTATCCCGCGTAAAATTGAAAAACATCATCGGAAATGTTTCGACCTCAAACTAAGTTTATTCTAAAGTGTTATGTAGTTTATGTACAATCCCGTTTGCGATTTTCTGTTTATTGCGTACTTTTACGTTTTTCGAGTTTTTGATCAAAGGAATCCCGGAAACCCGTAATCATTTCACGTAAACTCTAGATATCGTATATCTCGGGTTTAGAAGCCTAAAATTTTGTGGTCACCCCTCCGCCAACTCAATTCACACGCATACATATACTCTTAAATTAATTCTTGTGGAATCTTTCAACTTTAATTTGAATTTTAACCTCTCATGCAAAGATGGTGATGTTATAAGTATGCTCTCATGCATGGGACATGATCGTTTCTTGTAGCTCAAAGCTTGGACCACAACTCCACTAACCATGCAAAAGATACTTGCATTTTATTTCTAAATGACTAGTAAAAATATTTTGGTCCCCCCTTGTCTTCCATATCACACGCACCATATACAAGTGTGTGTGTTATTTTACTAGTCAAGCCACCTTTAGCTCCAAGCCTTCCTTAGCTCACCCTTTGGCTCTAATAAACTTGCTTTAGATCCAAGGTTAGACTCCTCTATATAAACCTCTTCATTTTCATCCATTCTTGACAATAAAATAAAAACTCTAGCAAAACGCTTAGTCTATTTTTTCTTCCCTTGTGTTCGACGCAAAACAACAACATACATACATTCATATCTTTGATTTTTAGCAAGATTTATCCATTCCAATCTCATTTCTATTCATATCTAAGGGTGTTCCAAGTGTTTGACCATTGTTTTCAAGGGTTTCTTTCAAAATTCCAAGTTAGAGTTTTGATTTATTAAGTGGGTTTTTGTAAGATTTGTTATTGGGTTCAAGATCTAAGGTTCCTAAGCTAGATCTTGTGTCTTTCTTGATTCTCCACACCTTGTAAGTGTGTTCTTGATCTTTCTTTTATTTCTTTCTTTTCTTATGATCAATGATCAAGTTGATAAATATATATCCATGCGTTTGTGAAACTTTTATAAAGAAAATGAAATGGGTTTTGTTATTTCTTGTAAAAAATAGAAGTATCTTGATATAAGATTGATTGTTTGAAAAGGATGAGTGAACTTGTGTGTTGCAATAAATATGATTATGGGATTAGGATAGATTAAGAGTGGTTTTGATGGTTCGTTTAGTACTGAACGGGGTTAGGTTAGAATAAGCACTATTGTGAAGTTTGGATGGATTTTTAGAGGCGTTTGCGAAATAAAGGGTTGCTGATCCGATTTTGTTTTGAGGTTTTCTATAACAACCCGTAATTTTCTAGTATTTTCATCAATGTAATATCTACTTACTATATTAAGTACTACTTTTTTTTGTAGGCTTTATAATTTACAAATTAAATTAAGGGACCCATTATTATCTAGCAATCTATTTAATGGCTGCCACTGTACGTAAAATATAATTTGCATGGCCATTTGAAAATTAAACCATAGGCATGACGTGAATGTCAAAACTTAAATACTTCTATAATCTGACTAAACTAATTTAAAATATTAGACCATATTAGTTTACACATTTCAATTCATATATAGTAAAATCCATGTTACTACCTTAACATAAGCAGATCAAGTCCTTATTATAAAACATAACAATTCATTCGTTATCATTAGCGGTGATAATTTTGTATCAATTATGAACAACTATAAACAGATTCTATAATCATTATTTATGAGATTTGTAATATAGACTTAGCTTCATGTTAGTATGGCATGTTTCGTCAAGTAATACCGTTTATCATTATTAGTAATCGTTATGGTCCCATTGACTTTTGTTTTCGACATTAAACACTAACTATTATAAGGATCGAGAGATTAATTCCAATGGAACAACGACAAACTTAAACTTTACTCGAACGATCACAAACACAAGTACGAACTCTAAACCGATACATATTAAGAAAATGCTTTTATTCCTTTATATGAAATATGTCTTAAAGTCTAGGGGCCAAACTTGTCAAATTTTAATTTTAATTAATAACACGTTTCCCTCTTGATAACCTTTCTTCTTCGTTTCAAAATGATAAAAATGGAACGATTGTGTTTATGATCTCGCGGAATGGTACGGTTATCAACGATCAAAACTAAACACACTACGATGATCGTTGAAAGACCGCGATCGTAATGGTATAGGTTAGAAGAACGGTGATCAAACGTTACTCGAACCCGAAAAACACGAAACGCCTCTTTTCATTTCATTTTTGACCCATTTTAAAACTAAGCAAAACATAAACCCTAAACTAATCTACTTGAACCATAAACCTCATACTCGTTCCAAAGATTTAAACCCGTAACCCTTTTGACCCATTTTAAACTAATCTTAAACTATTTAACTCACACCACACATTGCAAGCAGCTCCATCACCACCTCCATCATTACCATGTCACCCTTACATCATAAACTTGGACTCCAAGCTTAGAATAAGGCTCGTCACCACCCCATTGTACTCGTCACCCTTATTGCCAACCGCACCATTTCATTTCCACCTAGCCACTATGACTCATCAATGTAACAATCCCCATCACCTTCGTTGCTCTCTAAGTCTCTCACCTTCTCTTGACACCTAGCTAATCCAAACTTAGGCACCAAGGGGTCTTCGACCCTATAAATAGATGCGCACCCTTGTTCTTTCAACTCACACCTTCAATTCTCATTTTATCTCAACAATGGAGTTATAAGCTGATCAAGAAGAGTTCTAAGATTCCCAAGAGCAGAAAGAAGCCAAGTCTTGAAGCCCTGAGGAAGTTATTCTAGGCGTACGAGTGAAAAGAGACCCATACAACCCATTTTCAAATCCTTAAGCTCGAAACCAAGTTCTATAAGCTCGTGTACTATTTCATAACTCTTATACTATTCATATGATCATGTTCATACTCTTGTTAAAAGCTTTTA
>BQNB010068224.1:0-33913 GCA_026074375.1 Tanacetum coccineum
TGTGTTTAGCTTGTGATTACATAGGCTATTCACCATCCTTAACAGGCAGTAAAGATCTATCTAGAGTGGGATCCAACACCCAATGACTGAACACTCTTTCAAACACATCAACTCATGGGTTTCCAGACACAAACATCTCAAGACTTACTAAGTAGAGGTCGACACGAAAGAATTAAAGCACAACTCACCAACTTTACTCGAAAGTTCCAAAAATAGCCGTTTTCAAACGATACGTTACGCGAAAATAAGTTAATAGTCGTTTTCCAAAACAATGAAGGGGTATGGGATGACATATAAATGTCGCACTCCCATCAACCAGAAAATTTTCAAAATAATAGGTTACGAAACAACATATATGATTCAAAAGTAATAGAAAAATATTCGAATCGGAGTCGAACAATGAGTCACCCAATGGGATCGACAAAACTACGACGAATCAACATCATCAAAAGATGAAAAGTAAAGTCGCGAAAAGTTTCGAAGATAATCGTATAACAACAATGTTTTCATCACGTATCAAAATAATTTTATCATATCGCATCGAAATGTTTGAAGAAATTAAACTCTTCGCAAGAAGCGAATATCAAGATATATATAATCGTATAGCATAGAACGGATGCCGTATATATATATCTATATACATATATATAATTATTACTTGTACCAAGTGTCAACCACTTGTTACACACATAATATGCAATCAAATATATACCACATAAGGCTTCTGAGGATCAGGAACAACACGCGCGCGGATATCGGACATCGGTGAAAGACTCGTGAAACTTTTTCAAAAACAGTTGTAGTCCAAGTTTTGTAAAACGACTTAGTTCACTACAACTCATGCTCTGGTACCACTCTGTAACACCCCTAAACTACGATACGCAGCGGAATACGACATCGGGGTGCTACTTCACAATACATGCACACGAGTCCCAGTAAACGTTCAAAGATACGTTTATAAAACACAATTTTATTTATTAGAAAGATCAGAGTTACATAGGTCCCAATACCATTATAGAAATTATTTCTAAAAGTCACAACACGACTTGATTTCTAAAACACTTGTTTAGTTTATGACACTACTTCACCGAGACACCGTCCTTGATATCCGCGTTCCGTCCCATCCAGCCATCAACAGCAATTAACCTGAGATACATGCTTAAAAAGTCAACAAAACGTTGAGTGAATTCATAGAGTTTACAAATAACAGTTAGAACGCATATTTTGGTTCAACAAAACGTATAACGTTGGCTCGTAAGTCAAGTTATAAAAATAGTGATTTCCAACTAAAGAGCCCGTGTACCGAAACTTAACACATTCATCCCGTAGGACGAAATCATGTCCGAGAAGTATGCCACTTCTCCTAATACTAACCACAAAATGTCCGTTTGACAGGGTGGTCCCAACGGATTCAAACCCCGGACAGGGTTGTCAAACCCAATAGATCTATTTAATGCATTAGCGTTCACCAACACATGGTAACTAACGGTCACACAGCAAAAAGGCATATACTCAGTAGTGAAGGAATCATATTCAAGTATCAAAAAATTTTTCAAAACAAGCATGTATCCCCCTCGCGGGTTTTAAAACATTTAAAACAGTTTAAAAGCGAGGGTATGAACTCACTTTAATCTAAGCCGAAGATCAAAATAACCGAAACAATTCAAAGACGTCTCAACAAAGAACTCAACCGCGGCCTATAATTTATATCGCTCGATTACTATACAATATAGTACGATCGAATAGTGCGTACATCGCAACTATTAAAATTGTATAGATATACATACACATGTGATGAGAAATCCTCTCGCGCGTCCTAGATCTTAAACCCCACATAATTGAGTTACGATCATTTTCTTTCTTACACGTTCGATACTTTATTGAAAACTTTCTATTTTCGAAAACTTTATACTTTTGGAAAGTTTCTATTATCGGAAAGTTACAATTTTTAGTAAGTCCCGTTCACTCTAAGTTTTATTTAATAAATTTATTGATCTCGTCGAGCTTTCGACGCCCAAAAACTCGGTTATTAATTACCCACATCGGGATTACGTCCCATATATTACAAAAGTTACTATTTTTAGAATCATCTTCGTTCGTAAAAGTCATTAAGTCTAAATTATTATACTCGCAATAATAGTAGCGTTTATTATTTTTATAAACATTCAACAAGTCTTACATCAACCCGTTGATTTTCAAAAGTCAACATTAGACTTTATTTGACTTTTACCTTTTATATATATAAATATATATTGCTAAATTTGACTTGACCAAAACGACCCACTATATCACATTTTGATGACTCGGACTCTAAAGAGATTTTATGCAAAACAACGTTCCGGACAACTTTTTAGCTTTAGCCGAGACCTGAAACACTAAGGAAAATGACGAAAATGCCCCTGCAAGTTTCTGCTGAAACTTATTATATTTTTAACATAACGCAGAAAATTGACTTTCAGTTTTGACTCATTATCATGCGATTTTAAAACAAACAAGCCTCGCAGCAAAGTAAAACGACATTCTGAACAACTTTCGTGCTTTGCCAAAAGGCTAAAACGGGCTCGAAAGTGCTCAAATCGTCCATTTAAAATTCTGTCAGCACTCGAAATATGCCTAATAGCTGTTTGAAATTTATAAGTTTTCAAATCTTGTTTTCATCGTAACTTATTCTTTATGAAGAGTTACGGGGCGTTCGAATTACCGAAACGTTCGTAAAAATAAGCTCTATCATATTTTCTAAATCAAAATCAGATTTTATAATTTCTTGGACCTCGTTTTCCGTGCCAAAGTTTCTGCTCGAATTTGTATACTACAAAACGCGCCAAAACCATTTTTCGACCCAAAAATCCATTCACAATATATCTAGAATAGTCTATAACCAATATTCAATTCGCTCAATCAACCAACAACAAAATCTAAACTAGACGATGCAAGATCCCTCGGATTTCATCACATGCAATTACCAAGAATCGATTGAATCACAAAAATAAAAATAACACTAGTATTAGAAATACTTACAAAGCTTAAATAAGCTAGATCGGACAAAACCACGAACTCGCCTTGTTCCTTTTGTCTTAGCCGTGACTCGAACCAAGCCAAAACACCAAAACCGAAGCTTTTTCTTTTAAACCAAGCTTGCTACAATGTTTTATTTATCATAAAAACCATTACTTCCAACTCATTTCGACCAAACTCGGCCCAAACTCAAACTCCACGAAAACTTAATGCATGTCGTGTTTCTTTAGTGGATATGTAGGTCTTGATACAGGGATTAAGAAAATATAATTAGATCGTATTGCATGTCAGGAAATCGACGCGGTTGGGTGGTTTGAGAGGGTGGCCGGTCGAAGGTGAGCAAGAGAGGACAAGGAGATGAAATTTTTGTTAAAAGTGTTAAGTGTGTGTTTTATGACTTGGTGTGTGTGTTTTTTTGTTTATATAGGAAATAAGTTTGTAAACTTTACACTTTTGGTCCCCCCTTCCTTAAAGTCCTTCTATTTTTAGTACAAAGCTTATTTGTTTCGTTATATAACCGACCAAAGGCTCGGGTCACCACATTCGTAAATATTTTTATTCAGTCCCTCTAAATTTAATTTAAAACATTTAATAAGATGTGTACACTTTAAAACGCGAGTCCGGCTCAAGACAAGGAACAAAATGACGAAGTCCGTCAAAAATATAAATCTCGCAAAATAAAATAAGTTGGGGCGTGTCAGAATATCTATGATGCCCAAAACGCCTAACGGTCACGCGGTCAAACGTTGACTCGCAAATCGACTAAAAAAAATTAAATTTCGTTCGTAATAAAATACGAAAATAACTATTCATGACAAATAAAAAAATTTAAATGTCGAAGTTCGTTCACATGCACTTATAAAATAATTATTATGACGTCGAATCTACGATCGTCATACGCGTCGTAAAACGCGGGTTGTTACACGAAAGCTATCAAATCCATATTTTTTCGATCAAAATCAATTTTAAACAAGTATTTTCCGTAAACTAGTTATTAAACTTACAAATTGATGGTTAAGAAAGTTAAATTTCAATGTTTTAAGATCAAAAACTCATCAAATCGTAAATCTAACACTTAGCGTTCTACAAAACCTACAAATTCAACGATACGAAAGCTCCTTGATTGAAAATTGGTACGGTCAAGCTTGATTTGATCCATGAAACACACACTAGATCTCTCCCGGCGATAGATACCACTTATTATATGTCATGTTTGCATAGAAGATGTCATACGAAAGCTATAGAATAGAGGAAAGGAGCTAGAGAGTATTTTTCATCATTTTTAATTTTTTTCATTCCAAAGGGAAAATAGAAATGGGAGGAATAAGTGAGTTTACAAAATGTAAAGACTTATATAAATACCCCTCCTAGATGGGTATTTATACTTATTGCTAACCCTATTCTATTTTCCTAACTTTAGTCAAACCTTGGTCCACTTTACTTAACTTTGACCAAGATAGACTTTATTATATTATAATTACTAATAAAACTATAACCTAAACAAAACTATACAAAGACCAATTCACTTTAATAATAAACAATTTTCTTAATCCTAACATTTATATATCAAGCAAACTGATAATTTCTTTATTGATTTGCTTGTGTATGTTGATGATATAGTGATCACATGTAATGATAAAAATGAGATTGATTTGTTTAAATCTTTTTTGAGTAGCAAGTTTTTGATCAAAGATTTGAGTTTACTAAAATATTTTCTTGAATTGTAGTTTTAGAAAATGAAAAATGAATTTATATATAAAGAAAATATTATTTGGAGTTTTTGCATAAGTTTGGTTTGCTTTCAGCTAAACTTGTGACAACTCATTTACTTAAAAATTGTGTTTTAAACTGCAAAGAGATTGATATCTTGAAAAACATTACCTAGTATCAGAATTTTGTAGGTAAACTTATCTACTTAACTCATATCAACCCAAACATATCTTGGTGCAGTTTAGTGTCTCATTCAACATATGCATGCTCATCTTAAGTCACACTCAAAAACTGCTTTAAATGTCTTAAGATATTTGAAAAATGCTCATGGAACTGGAATTTAAAATTTTAAAATAGCGATATGAATCTTACATTTATATAATTTGAGATTGAGCAAAATGTCTAGTTGCCCGGAAGTCTATATCTGGTTTTTGTGTTTACTTTGGCAAATCTCTTGTCTCTTGGAAGAGTAATGTGAGTCCCTAACTGAATAAATCTTTGCAGCCTACTAAGGATGATAGCCAACTTGTATAAATACAGTTTGACTATATAGAAACACTGACTATGAATACTATGTGTTAATGCGGAATCTTAACACAAATACTAAGAAGAACAATGAAAAACTAAATAATGATTTCTATTAATCTGCTTTGAGTGA
Organism: Tanacetum coccineum; assembly: GCA_026074375.1. Lineage (NCBI taxonomy): Eukaryota > Viridiplantae > Streptophyta > Magnoliopsida > Asterales > Asteraceae > Tanacetum > Tanacetum coccineum. The sequence goes on from BQNB010068224.1 coordinate 5,384, forward strand.
TTACAGATTACTAACTATGAGATATGATTGTATGAGATGTATTTTGAACTCATCTCTCTAACTATGCCATGAGGGGTCCTTTTATACACCAATGATAAACCCTAACAGGCTTACAAAACGCGTAAAAGATAATACATATCTTTTCCTAGAATATCTCATACATATCTCTTAAACGGTATCAACTAATTTCTACTAACAGTACTAACTATCTGATCAGTACTTAACACTTTGTACTGTCAGTACTAATTATAACTATTGGTACTAACTATTATTACTAACGGTACTAAGTTAGGAAAACATAATTCCCAACAATCCTCCCTTAAACATGAATGTTGAACTCTTTTAACTTCATGTTTCTTCAGGTTTATCTTCTTAAATTCATAAGAGGATCAGTATCAAACCACTGTCACATTCTTGATATTTAAAATATCCATCTTTAGCAGCAACTTTATCTTCTACTAGCAACACATTAACATTTTTTCAGCAACAATCCAACCTAGTTGGCTTTGTAGTTTTTAGCAAATTACCAGCCTATAAACGGATTTGATGTTCTTTACCAGTAGTGTTTTGTGCTCTGGGATAGTTAACTCTTTATTTCAAAATTATGTGAGTTAATTACCATTAACAGTTTTTGGTAAACTTTCAACATTCAACGGAATTGGATTTGTCTTTACATACGTTTGCTTTTGGGACTAGCCAATGCTTCATTGCATCAACATGGTGAGCATTGTTATAACATTTAGTTTTTAGCAGAACCTATCAGCTATCAACAGATTTGAGTAGTCTTTTACAAGAACTGTTTGATCTTGGGGACTAGCCAACTCTTCACCAAAGGAAGCAAGGTGGAGTTGAAAACCCTACAATTTATGGTAAAATTGTCAAACCATAAATGGATTTTGAGAAGTCTTTACCACAAGCCAGTTGCTTATGGACCTAGCCAGTTCTTTATGCCTATTAAGCATGTAAAACTGAAAAATGACCATTTGTTGGTGTGGTGTTAGCCTACACTCAACCCTTCTCAATTATATTCACAAACTCATTCTCATATATCTGTGCTTAATAAATCTGTCGGTTTTCTTTATAAACACTTTCATTCATATTAAAACACTAAGAAATTAAGATGAAAAATATTGAAGAAGAATTGTAAGAGAAGATGTTTGACGAGAGAAAGGTTAGGAAGGGGGGGGGGGAGAAGAAAAAGATGGAAGATTACTTGAAATACAAATGAGGGAATTAAACAAGAAACCAACCCCTCTCCATACTTGGGAGAGGTGGTCTGTATAGGTTATACCAAGAGCGTTTCATGCCTTGGTATTTCTACGGACGGGGCTCAGGATTACTTGCGGCTTTCGCCCGATACACGTGACCCGGTTTGATTACATTTAATGAGACCGTTTATACCCGTGGTAGCCTATTACAACGGTATATTATTTAGTGACCCGAGACCTAATATAATTATGAACGAACTTCCATTGTTCGACTCAATATTTTGAGGCTAACAATCTCCCCCGAAGTGAGTTCATTGTGACACTCCTTCATGAGATCAATGAGATTGCTTTTGTCGTTAAGATCTTGTGGTCTTGGTCTCTGAATTCGTTGTAGGCTTGTTCCTTCATGCTTTGTGATCTTTGATCTTTAGCCTTTATCATTGTCTTTTGACTTTGTCTTTTTCGTCCGAGATCTTTAAATCTTTTTCCTTTTGTCTTGATCGTCTTTGCCACCTTGCGATCTTGTGTCTTGACCAACATGCTCATACTTTGCATCATCTAGAAAGCTTGCTAACAATCTCCCCCGAAGCTTGATTTCTGAGGAGTTATCTTTAATATCAGAGTTTGCGCGGAAGTCTTTGTCTTTAATTCTTGAGCTTTCATGATTCTTGAATCTTGATGCTTATAAAATGTCTTTGTAGATTGAGCATGAGCATGTGGTAATGAATTCGACTCCAGCTGGAATGAGGCATCACCATCTCCATCTTTATGTATCCTGAAAGAAAACAGTTAGCAATAAAGCGGGTGGACGAATATGGCTTTGTCATTCGTCCGGATTTGGTTAGATTAACCTCCGGTTCCGTAGGACCGTTTTACAGTATAAATACTGTACCTGTGATCAGGTAGATTCAAAGAATCTCCTTGACAGGGTTTCCAGCTCAAAGCGTAGGATCTTCTAACACATATGTATTAGATTTACCATGCTTGCTTGTTCTCATTACCGGAACGTCTCAAAGCAGACAACACGGTAAGAGTGAATCAGATAGTTACTATCTTTCTGATTGAGTCGTCAATTCATTTCCTGGAACAAGTTTGATTCACATTGAATCGCACCATCGTTTCTTTCCAGTTGACACAAGTTTGATTCATATAGAATCTCGCAAGTCACCTACCAAGAGCTTGTTTGATGCTGGCTCAAGCAGGATTTCCATCTTCATTGTGAGTACATAAGTATCACTCGGTATGTTTGGCAAAAATTCACAAGGATATTCGCGTAGGACTCTTGTTAACCGCTGTGAAACTTAACTGATGTTTCAACAAGTGTTTGTAATGGATTGTGTCCTATGAGACTTTATTTGATGATATCTTGGCTCTAGGACTCGATTAGGCGTATTGGTTTTTGAATATCGGAGGCTGGAAGCAGGGACTGCACCTATTAAATATTAACTAACTCGGATGAGAAAGTCAATAGAGTGTGTGTATCTCCGTGACAAATTCAGACCAAGTTTTTTTGAGAGAGAACCCGAATGGCTGGGAAAGGGTTGTTGCATTGCTTCACTGGGTTCATGATGTCGTCTTCTAATGTCAGCAATCAAACATTGTGATGTATGACAGCAATATGTTATCGACCGGGTTTTTTGCCTAAGTTGTGTGGAGGGGCTTATTCTTTTCACACTTTTTTCCATACATTTCTTTTTAATTCTTCAACCCCTTCAATGCTTACCAAGACGTCATTACTAACACCTTGTTGTGATTGTTCCTGGTTAGCTCATTCTTAGGTCGGCATTTGCCATTATACCATATCATCTCCAATCATTACCTACGGACTGCTATTTTAACTATGGAGTGTTCCTTTACCTCCTTGCAAAGCCGTAGGTGGGTAGATCCCTCCGGTTCTGGTTGGATCATAGGACAAATTCCTAACCTTACCACCTTATGTCTTCAGAATCGTCGTGAATTAAGATGTTGTAGGGTATGAGATCGTAACCATAAAACCTTTTTCGAATAGCACTTTGAGTCTTTAGATCACATTTTAATTACATTTCTCCCCTTATTTTAAATTCTAAATCACTTAGATTTTGAAATACTGTGTGATTAAAATTTGTCTTGAAAAGGCTATGGGGAAAAACGTTGAAGCTTAGCATGAATTATTTGGAACTGTGTTATCTTGCTCCCCCTCAATTTTACATATGTTTGACACCAAAAACTATGGTACCAAGTTGTAAAATCAATATAAAATTGAGGTTGAACACTTAGTCATCTTATAACTATCATTCTATTGAATTGTCATTATTATCTTGATGTTGTTAAGAGACTTTTTGGGAATGGGTTGAATACATAAGAATGGTCGTGAGATGATGTATCCAAACTCATTAAACTTTGTTTTTCGAAAAACTCCCCCTTGAAAGATGGAGTGTTGAACACACAATTTTGAAAGATTATGAATCGTCAGTGAGAATCTTTGTAAAATTTTGTTCAAATTGAAAAACATCATGTTAGAAGACTTCTCTTCCAACTCTAAGGGTAAGCGCACTTATGCGTACACTATCCTTTTTCTTGAGCTTAAAACTTTGAATGTCTTGTAAGAACAGCTCAAGACCGAGAAACGTTGAATTTCTCGTTGTTAGGATAAGTTATCTTCATAGATAAACTTTCCTTTATTTGAAGTCCGGGTTACGTACTGATATTTGCACATAAGCCATTTAGAAAAATTAGAAATGACATGTTTTGAAAGCATTTGAAACTCCTGTTCGAACTTCATTTACACGCCCGTGTCGATATTAATCAACATTTCTAGGTACGTAAATGTTATCGATTCCAAGAGACATGTCGAGAAGAATATTTTTTGAAACATTTTCTGATTTTTTGATTTTGTATTTTCTTTTTTGAAATTTTTATATTTTTGTATTTTTCTTTTTATAAAAAATATTTACATGTTGACCTCAGCATTGTTATGTGATGGTGGAATAGTAATTCCAACTCTTGTCGTGATGTATCTGTCTTGTCTGCTGGAGGAACAACTTTTGGAACCAGCTTTGAACTTGACAGTTCATTGCTGTGGTCGTGAATTCCGAGTTCTGAACTGTTATGATCAGAAGTCATTTGTCGTGGAGGAGCAGCAGGCTGAACTGTGTGAACAGACGTCAATTGCTTATGCATCTAGAGGAAAATTCCTTGAGCCTGGATTCTCAGATATCAGTCTTTTAGCAACAAACTCCTGAGTTCCTTCCTTTTTTGGATTGAAAGATGTATTGCACCTTAAGTTAAGAGTACCTGCACTTGACATCAAGAGTTTGTTTCGCAATTCTTATTGGTTAGTGATTCTTCATCTTGAACCATTTTGGGTTCACTGTCAACAATTGGTGTGCGGTGGCAAAGTGAATATCTTTCCAGTTGGAACCCACCTAAGACCAACTGTCTTGAAAATTTTACCCGTCGGTTTCCACTTAAGACCAGATCTAGGAGTCATTGTTTTCTCATGGACAACGGAAGTCTTTTTGATTGAAGACCTGTGTCTTATTGGGATCTGTCTTTCTGGTTTCTTTGCAAAACTTGTTTGCTCTACGGGTTTGTATCTCGTTGTTGTCTTATGGGATGGAACCTTAGCACGTGAGTTGACTTCATTCAGGAATTTTGTTACACAAGAATCATGATTTGCATTAAAGACACATTTCTGGCATGTCGAGCAAACAAAATGTTTAGAGTCAGAATAACTTCTAGAATTCCTAGAGTGTTCTGCTATGGGCACAGTCTTTGTCGTGACGCAACTACTCTTAGATCCAGGCCAATTCCTAGACTTTTGGTTATTGATCCTAGGTTTTGGTTTGCTACCATTTGCTGTGCTTTGTGATCTAGCAGAAGGCATCACACTAGGTTCTGAATTCCTACAGCTTTCTTGTGTCTTTTTCTTAGCTTCCTCTAGGTAGTGATTATGAACCATGTCATTTGAGCTATACCTAGATGAGCCAGGTGCAATCATGTGATGAGGTTTTGCAACAACAGATTCTCTTGCCTTAGGCAAATAATGTGTAGTGACTGGTTTTGACAAATCGTTATTGACATCAACTTGGGAGGCAAACCGTTGCTTTGAAAGACTAGGTCGTTCAGACTTAAACGCAGTCGGTTGTCTAACAACTGATTGGTTTCTACGTTGTTGTAAAACCGGTTTCCTTAAGATTGACGATTTTGCAAACTTAGTATTCACACTATTTCCTGTTACATTTCTTAACTCGTTTTTTAATGCTGCAATTGCAAATTCTTTTTCTTGAAGTTGAGCTTTGAACTCAACATTTTGAGCAGTCAAAGAAGTTGTGTGTTCTATAGTCTTAGTTCTCGTTGTCTTGACAGAATCAAACAGTTCTTTGTAATGCCTTTTCAAAGTCTCATTTTCCTTAAGTAATTTAGCCGCTTTAGCCACACTATGTTCCAATTCGATGTTTATTGTTTCAATTACATCTATGTCATGTTTAATCTTGGCTTCTTTACTTTTGAAAATTAACCATGTTGCCCTGATTTTAAAGATTGATTTTGATATTTAAGTTCAAGAGCAATACAATGTGCTTGATTAACAAAATATTGTATTGTAAAAAGAAAACAAGTGCTGTCCATCTTAAAAAACCTTTTGAATTGGCAAACGGTCTTTTTGGCTAGGTCTCAGATACTACAGATCGAGATTCATAGAGATATGATAGGGCTAGATGGTATATGCGACACATGTTCAGTTGTCTGGTTATCAGTTAATTTAGCAGGCAAAGGACATGTGTCATGACATTGTTCAGCATTCTGGTCAACCTGTCCTTCATTATTGAATTTAGGTTGCTCAGTATGCTGTTGTCCTATAGCAAAGACATTGATTTCATGGTCCTTGACGCGCAGGTGTGTACCGCTCGCTTTGCGCCTTTGTGCGTAGCTTCATCTATAATGGGTTTTGATTCTGCATCATCATATGTGCCGTGCGAGATGACGCCTGATCTGCTGCTTGTATCCTGCTCTTTTGATTCTGTCCCAATGCTCTTTGGGTTAACCAAACTAAGCATCCACTAACTGCGTCCGAATCAACCTAATCCTCCTGCTGTCTAAATCTGTCTTTCATTCACCCAGCTGTCATACTCTCGTTTATGCTGTGCTCTTTCATCAATCGACTTCTTAACAGATTCCATGTGTTGGATTAGTGTGTCACGGAATTCTGAAATCGTGAGTTGAGTGTATTGTAGAAATTTGTTGCGTGTCATCTCAACATATTCATCATCCAAATAAAACCGTGACTTGATGAACATCTAAAAACTGTCTCACAGAGTACTTTTAAAAGAAGCGTGGATCCAATCTCTTGAAATTCATTCCTTGTCCAAGTTGTTTTTCATAATTGATCCATGTTTAGATCATTGTGCCTAAAAAGTTTCAACATCTGACCAAGAGATGTTGCAAATGCACGTTTGAATCCAGACCCGATCGAGTTCCTAAAGTTGTCGTGGTGAAAATGCTTGAGTGTGAATGCAGTTTTTCGAATGAAACCATGCAACTCTTTTTTGCTTTGTCTTGAATTTGTTGCATTTGTTGTTCTTCCGAATTAGAACACGAAGATAAAGTATCTTTTGTTTCCATTTTATCGTGAATTGAAGTGAAAATGATTTGTATGAAACTAAGCAGGTAAAGTGAATGTTTGTTTTGGATTGGTAAAAATAATGTTCACGAACGGATATTAACAAATCGTTGATTAAAACCGCGAAAAAAAATCTGTATCTTTCGCGGGATTTTACAAATCACGAAAAAACCGTGAATGATTTTGATTTGTAATCAGCGAAATTCCAAAAACAAAACTGAAAAAATGTCAATAAATCATGAAAACGATGTTTTTAGGGGGTTCGAAAAATCCTTAACCAGCTAAAAGTGGTTTACAACAGCGTGATCCGTATCGTTTGTTTTCCTCTTCGATTTGAAGGACACGGGCCTAAAACGGACTTACGGATCAAAATTTATTGCTGTTTTAACTGACACGCCTTTCCGTCACACAATTTTTCTAAAAAAAATTTTCGATCGGTTGTTAATGTAAAGTACCGTAAATCGTTTCATAGCTTGTTTCGTTCTTTACTTTGTTATCGTTGTCTAGTTCGGTTGTGTCGATCGATGGTCCTAGTTCGATGGTCTCTCGTTCGAATGAGCTCGTTCGATGGTAATGGAAGATGCACTCGTTCGATCAAACAAGGATGAAGCTCGTTCGATCGAAACAATGAACACTCGTTCGATCCAAATCTTAAAAACACTCGTTCGATAAATCGATGAATGAAATATCTCGTTACGGACAGATCCTTGAAGGATTCCACTCGTATCGATCCTTGAAGAGACTGCACTCTTATCGATCCCTAGATTGAGATTGTCACTATATACGATCGCAATCAAACAACAATGAAACTCGTTCGATCAAACAAAGAAAATCACTCGTTCGATCAAAACCAGAAAAACCACTCCTGTTCGAATCCAAAGAGTGAAATTGCTCGTTCGAATTCCTTGTAATAATTGGCTTGTTCGATCACAACAGAAAAAACCAGCTCTATCATCCATTCAAGAATGAACTAGTCGAATGGACTCGTTACGAATCGTCTCGTTCGATGATCCCGTTTTCCACTCGTTCGATTGTTCCGTTTTCCACTAAAAGCACGATCTTTTCGTCCTTGCGTTTTTCTTAGCCACGCAAACAAAATAAGCACTACTTTCACAAAATAAGCACTACTTTCACGAAACAACAAAAACTACAAACAAACAAATCGAACTACTTTGCTAAAAAAAACGAAACCACTAAACAAACAACATACAAACACGAAACAACCACTAAAACTAACAAAAACTAAACCCACCCGTGGCGAATGATACCAAATGTCGATAAAAAAAAAAAAATAAAAAAAAAAAGGATACCCGAAAATCACTTTTTCACATTCATATCCATCCGAAACTAGAAAATATGATGGAAATTATGGAAGAATTAGAGAGAAGTTAATAGAGAAAGGTAAGAAAAAAAAGATTGGGAATATTACTATGCAAAATTCCAAAGAATTAACAAGAACCAACCCCCTCCACTAGCTTGGAGAGGGGTATTATACTTAATACCAATGAGGCTTCATGCCTTGGGTATTATACACGGGCCGGCTCGGGGATTACTTGGCTTTCGCCTTATACACGTGACCGTTAGATTATATTAAGAAGCCCGTTTACCCCCTTGAGACCCTAATACAACGTATATTATTTTAGTGACCGAGACCTAATATAATTATGAACGAACTTCCATTGTTCGACTCAATATTTTGAGGCTAACACTTTTGTTTCCTGCAGGCAACACCACCAAGTACCATACAAATGATCACTGTTGAGAACAAAACTGCACCTAAAGTACCAACGAAGCGTAAAAACTTCTACGTCTCTAGTGATGCCATGCAAAAGGAAGCAATAAGAAAGGAGTCAAAGGCTTAGTTTATTTAGAATTTATATATAACGACATTACAATTTTATATTGTCAGTTATATACTGCCATTTTGTATGTATTTGGAATTTTATTTTGATATATATATTGATTTTGTTTTGAATAATTTTGAATTTTTTTAAATGTGTCTAAAAGATGCAAAATGGTCACGAAAATACATATAACAAAAAATCACTTGTTAAAACTTTTTGGTCATTGCTTCTTAATTTCTATGTGGACTTAATTATTACAAAAGGCCACACAAACATAAAATTCATGTGGCCATTGGATGATTAATAGTCACATAAAATACAGATTTCTTCACTTTAAACACCATATGGTCACACTTATTAACACTTTTGGTCACTTTATGCTTAATTGTATGTGACTAAATACCCAAAACAAACATGATTAGTGTGACTAAATGTTACAAAAGGCCACACAAACATAAACTTGATGTGGCCATTAGATGATCATTAGTCACACAAAATACAGATTTATTTACCTTAAACAGCATATGGTCACACTTATTAACACTTTGGTCACTTTATACTTAATTGTATGTGACTAACTATACCCAAAAAACATGCTTTGTGTGACTAAATATTACAAAAGGCCACACAAACATAAAACTACATTTGGCATTTAGGATGATCAAAAGTCACATAAAATACCAGTTTCTCACAGTAAACACCATTGGTCACTACTTAATACACTTTTGGCTACTTTATGCTTAATTATATGTGACTAAATACCCAAAACAAACATGCTTTGTGTGACTAAATATTACAAAAGGCCACACAAACATAAAATTCATGTGGCCATTGGATGATCAATAGTCACACAAAATACACATTTCTCAATTTATAACACCAGAATGGACACAACTTATTAACACTTTTTGGCCACTTAATGCTTAATTGTATGGAAAAAACAAACACTCCAAAAGAAACATGACATGTGTGACTAAATATTACAAATGGCCACACAAAAACATAATATCATGTGGCCAATGGAATGGGTCAATATGTCACACAAAATACACAATTCTTCACTTAAACAACATATGGTCACACTTATTACACTTATTGGTCCACATAAATCATAGTTGTTATGTGACTAAATACCCAAAACAAACATGCTTTGTGTGACTAAATATTACAAAAGGCCACACAAACATAAAATTCATGTGGCCATTGGATGATCAATAGTCACAAAAATTACACATTTCTTCACTTTAAACACATAAGTCACACTTAATTTTTAACACTTTAGCTACTTTAATGCTTAATTATGTGTGATCTACATACCCAAAACAAACATTCTTGTGTACTAAAAATTACAAACGGCCAAGCACACTAACATAAAATTCATGTGACCATTGGATGATCATATCACACAAAATACACATTTCTTCAATTTAAACACAATATGGTCACACTTATTAACACTTTTGGCCACTTTATGCTTAATTGTATGTGACTAAGCAACCAAATGAAAATGCTTTGTGAGACTAAATATTACAAATGGCCACACAAACATAAAATTGATGTGGCCATTGGATGATCAATAGTCACACAAAAAACACATTTCTTCACTTTAAACACCATATGGTCACACTTATTAACACTTTTGGTCACGTTTATGCCTATTGTATGTGACCAAAATCCCCAAAACAAACCATGCTTTGTGTGACTAAATATTACAAAAGCCACAAAACAAAAAATACATGTGGCCATTGGATGAATAATAGTCACACAAAATATACACATTTCTTCAACTTTAACCCCAATAAGGTCACACCATATTAACACTTTTGGCCAATCTTCTCATGTTTAATTGTATTGACTAAATAGACCAAAAAAACATGCTTTGTTGGTTGTACATTTTTACGGACACTAAATTGTACCTATTTAGTCACGACAAAAACTGGATACGGACACTAAAGCTCCTTATGTGGTGACTAAGCACGAATGCGTGACCGTAGGTGAAACTACGCCGCGCGACCTATGTCACACACGAAAATTTGCCCGTTGGGACTAAATGTATATAGTCATACATTTTTGGTGTAGACAATACCACTTGTTTTTTCTGTACTAGTGCGTGCACCAAGAAGTGCCACAAGTGAGAACAAAGTAGGGGCATTTAGCTCGCGATTGCAGGTCTGGTACCACAAATGTTGCCAAACTCAGAAAAGGCATGGGCGAGCTCCCCAAGGTGAAATGATGTTTTGAGTGTGGAGCAACCATTGGCATTTCAAGAGAAGATTCCCTATAGATGAAAGAATAAGGATGTAGGAAATGGGAATGCACAAGGTTGGGTTTATGTAATGCAGAAAAGTAGAGATAATCATCAGGAAACCCTGGAGCAATGTCCGGTACGGGTACGTTCCTCTTAAATAACCACTATGCATCTATCTTATTTATTCGGACACTGGTGCCGATAGAAGCTTTATATCCACTGCATTTAGTTTTTCTTGATTAACATCGCCCCAACACCATTAGAAAAGTGTTAAGATTCGAATTAGGCTATGGGAAATTAGTCGGGATATACACTAATAATAACGAGTTGCACTTTAAAATTATCTTAGACCATCCGTTCAACATAGATCTAATGCCCGTAGAACTGGGTAGTTTCGATGTCATTATCGGTATGGACTGGTTAAGAAGATGTCACGCCGTGATAGTGTGCGATGAGAAACTTGTTCAAGTTCCCTATAGGAATGAAACTTTGACTTTTTGGTGGCAACAAAAGTTACAACGGAGAGAATCTTGTTGACAGTTATCCTTATGTTCAAAATGCTCAAGAGTACATGGCAAAAAGCCAAGAGTAATACCAATCCCTTCCAAGATTTTCCTAGAAGTATTCACGAGGTACTTGGCAGGGTCTTCCCTCCGGCTCGACCAGTGAATTCAAATCGACTAATTCCAGAGACCGCGCACCGTAACACGAGCACCGTATCGATTGCTCCATTCCGCAATGAAGGAATTAACAGAACAATTACAAGAGCTTGTTGATAAAGGATTCATAATAGGCCTAGTTTCCTCACATGGGGAGGTTCCCGTCTTTTGTTTTTTTTCAAAAAAGGATGGTCAATTCAGAATGTACAATGACTACCGAGAGCTGAATAAGCTGACAGTAAAGAAACGTTATCCCTCCCAAGGATCGACGATATGTTTGATCAACTTCAAGGATCCATCAACTAACGAAGATAGATTTGAGATCAGGGTTTATCACCAGCTAGTGTGCAGAGCAAGATATTTCGAAGACAGCCTTTCAGAAACCTCGGTATGGTCATTACGGGTTCCCAGTATGCCATACGGACTAACAAACACACAATAACTGCTAATTCATGGACCTCATGAACCGAGTATGTAAGCCTTACTTGGATAAGTTCGTAATTGTCTTCATCGATGACATACTTATTTATTCAAAGGACGAGAAAGAGCATGAAGAACATCTCAAGGCTATTTTAGAATTGCTTAAAAAAGAGAAGTTGTATGCCAAATTTTCAAAATGTGAATTTTGGATTCCGAAGGTACAATTTCTCGGACACGTCATTGATAGCAGAGGCATACATAGTGGATTCCAGCCAATAATATATAATCTAATCAAAAGATAGGGCATCTCCTAAGACAACAATGGAGATCCCCAATTTTTAGGTCTCGTATCGCGGTTAATATCGAAGGTTCATCGAAGATTTACGAAGATTGCAAAATCAATGACAAACATACTCAGAAAGGAATCAAGTCGAACCGGGAGAAATGGTAAGAAAACACTTTCAGTTTAATAAAGCAGAAGTTGTGCAGTGCGTCAATTCTGGCCTAACCTGAAGGAAGCAAAGACTTTGTAGTCTACTGTGACGCGTCACACTCGGGTTTAGGAGATGTAATGATGTAGAGAGAGAAGGTGATTGCCTATGCTTCTCGACAACTAAAAGTTCACGAGAAGAATCTCTCTCGTCACGACATGATTTAGAACTTGGGATCGGTGGTATTTGCTTCTAAAAATATGAGACACTATTTTTAAGAACAGATGCACCTGAACACACGACCATAAAGCCTACAACACATTCTCGATTAGAAAGGAGCTTAACATAGGCAACGACCGTTGGAATAAGTTTGTTAAGTGATCTACGATTGTGACAATTCATTTATCAACCAGGGAAGAGAAACAAGTGGTCCGATGCGTGAGCCGTAAGGAACGGATAGCCATTGCGGTTTCGACCTTAGTTATGACAATTGGCTTGGATCTATCCTAAATGAAGTATTAGAAGCTCAGATCTAAGGGAGCCCGCAGCAAAACCATAGAATCTCATAAGATGAAGACGTAGCGTAAAGCATCAGAAGGGTATACCCAATTGAAAGATTGGAACCAACGTACGATGGAACACTATTTTACCCGGCATGAGATTGGTATAACCCGTACACGCTATTGAACTTTAAATCTGTGGTTATGCACTAATCCCACAGTCAAATATTCCATCCATCCCGGTTCCAAAAATTACCAAGATGTGAAGAAATTATATTGGTGGCCAAACATGAAGGCTGACATCGCCACGTATGTTAGTAAGTGCTTAACGTATGCGAGGGTCAAGGCCGAACACCAAAGGCTATCAGGGTTTTTAGTACAACCAGCAATACCCGAGTAGAAGTGGGATAATATCACGATGGATTTTATCACCAAACTTCCTAGGTCGTCACAAGGCTTTGACACCATCTGGGTGATTGTGGACCGGCTTACAAAATCTGCCCACTTCTTGCCAATAAGGGAGAATGATCCGTTAGACAAATTGGCAAGATTGTACTTGAACAGGATAGTGGCAAAACACGGGATACCTACCTTAATTATTTGTGATCGTGATGGAAGATTCACTTTAAATTTCTAGAGATCATTTCAGAAAGCTTTGGGTACAGATATTAGTATGAGCACTGCGTATCATCCAGAAACAGACGGCCAAAGTGAGAGGACTATTCAAACTCTCGAGGACATGCTACGTGCTTGCATGATCAATTTTGGCAAAGGCTGGGTTAAACATTTGCCATTGGCTGAGTTTTCATACAACAACAGTTATCACGCTAGCATAAAGGCCGCACCTTATGAGGCACTGTATGGTTGAAAATGTCGATCACCGGTGTGCTGGGCCGAGGTTAGGGAAGCTCAACTGACTGGTCCAGAATTAATCCAAGAAACAACGGAAAAGATCATCCTGATCAAGCAAAGGATGCAAGCTGCTCAGGATCGACAAAAGAGCTACGCTGATAGGAAGCGAAAGCCAATGGAGTATGAAGTTGGGGATAGGGTTATGCTCAAGGTCTCACCATGGAAAGGGGTTGTGCGATTCGGTAAGCGGGGCAAGCTGAATCCAAGATACGTCGAACCTTTCAAGGTGTTAGCAAAAGTTGGGAAAGTTGCCTACATGCTGGAACTTCCTCAAGAGTTGAGCAGAGTTCATCATACTTTCCATGTGTCTAATCTGAAGAAATGTTGCGCTGACGAACCATTAGTCATGCCATTAGAAGGATTTCATGTTGACGATAAGCTCCAGTTTGTGGAAGAGCCCGTTGAAATCATGGAACGGGAGATCAAACGATTGAAGCGAAGCCGGATACCATTGGTTAAAGTTTGCTGGAACTCTAGGAGAGGTCCTGGGTTCACCTGGGAACGTGAAGATTCGTTCAAACAAAACTACCCACAGCTTTTCACAAGCTGGGCTTCGTTATCCACTACAAGGTCTTAAGCTTTGAGGACAAATCTCTTTTAATGGGTGGAGACTGTAACATTTCTCAATTTTAGGTCATTTTACGACTCCTATTATTTGTCACTATTTATTTTGGTCTGATACGCGTTTACCTTTAAATTAACTTTTAAGCAAAATCGCGAGCTACGAAATAATCAATAATGTAAACTTCATCAAAGAAATTAAGTGTTTACATCACACTACGTAATATATAATAATTAAGAAGATAATTATTAACTTTCGTGTTTATATTTTATTAGTAACGTAAAAGGTTACACTTCGCAATAAAATACATACAGACCGCAGCCGCCCGAAATAACCTAAACTTACCTAGACTCAAACCAATACCCATTTTAAAACCATACCACAAAATATAAACAATTCTTAAGTGTCAATACCCACTATGTCCGGATAACATATAAACAAAACACACCAAGAAATCTACTAAGACTTCCAAAGTACACAAGTACATCACTTGGTAATTAAGTTCGTAACTTAATGTCCCATTAGCCTTTACACATTGGATATAACCAATGGCTTCTCTTTGTCCCTTAGTCCACCGGCTACAACATGCATGTATATGCAATTAACATCCATCGGATTTCCAATATCTTATCAAATCTGTGTACCAAAATCCTCTAATTAAAAGCTTTGTACTTAGTGTTTAACAAAACTATGTATATTTAGCTAGAAACTTTACAAATACTAATCCTAGCCGGTTGTTTGTTTGTGTGACTTAGAGACATATAACTAGCACTTTGGCCTTAAAAAATACCCACACTATCCCCCATATACACACTTGCAACGCTCACATACACTAAACAACTCTCTAACCCTTGTCTTTTCCTTGATTGAGACATAAGACGCATACAAACACCAACCCTTTACTTCGCTCAAAGTCACAAACCAACAAAGTGTTATAAAACGAAAAGCACTTAAGGGGTACACAGCTAAGGTTGGCATACATTGAGTATACGACGTTATACGCTTTGGTTAGCACCCTACCATCCAAAACTCGAAACCAAGTCTTAGGAACCCTAGTTAAAGTCACATGAAACTTGTACTTTTCAATACTTCATTTATTTTCCTTGACACCTAGCATATAAAGTACACGTAGTCATGTAATTTACGAGTTTACATGGCACGAACACGCATGGACAACTCAATCATACACAAAACACGCACGTATATTACATGAACTCGACCTTGTGTGGTGTTGGAATGTTAAGAAAACACGTAACATGGCTTATTAATGAGCAAAGCTTAGAAAAACCATTCATTATAAGAAAACCACACATAAACTTTTATAGTAAACGATGTACTATGGATTGGGAGCGTATGTGGGACGTTAAAAAACACTTGCATGTAAGATACGACGTGTATAAGCTAATACTGACATTTTTGCCACTAGGGCCTTTTCGAATAATCACGTAAGTTAACTGATAGAAGCGATGGGCCACAATAGGCTTGTAAAATACTCAAGAGTGCACGGCCTGAGCCCAACCGGCCCAACAGTGGAGCCACAGCTTAATAATAAGCTCACTCGAGCTTATTGATGGACCTAGAAATCTAGTGAACTCATAATATGATATACAAAGCTCAGCTAAACTCCTAATGGGCCTTTAGCTCACGTCAAAGCCAAACGGAGCCCAATAAGCCCACCCGGGAGCCACAACTTAAATATATGGCTTATTAAGCTTATGAAATCTAATGTCACTTGTTAGAACTTAATTAGAGTTATAATGCGATTTTTACAAGTTAAGGGACAAAATGTGTCAATTTAGAATCTTGAGGGTATAAAACAGCAAATTCACTATTTTAGTAAATTGAGGGACTGTTCTGTCATTCCTGGAACTTAAGGGGACTATTTCAAACATTATAGGACCTAAAGTGCAACATTGTAAAGTTAGAGGACTAAAAGTGTAATTATGGAAACTTAAGGTTACTCATCACGAAAAAGTATAATATTCATCATAAACCTAAGGGACTATTTTGTAATACAAAATACTAAGGGTATTTTGTAAACGAAAGTGATTTTTGTAAACACTTAACGAATCGGACGAGTTATATATTTATCATATATTATAACAAGTTAAACCACGACTTAATAAATATGGATATTTATTAATAAACGTTTATACGTATACTAGAACGTGTGAAATCATATACTTTTCCAAGAGCCATCAGACGGGTATAACTACATTAACCATGTGCACCACCACACAAGTGATAACAGTATATATATAAACTAGCTATTTATTGTAGTTTATACATTGAGTCTTTAGCCTAAATTTGTAGACTAAGACTGGCCGTATTTACTTAGGTATTTGACGGTGTGATTCGTACTTGGATATATATTATCATTCACAGAGGACTACTTACTAAGGTGAGTTCATAGCCCCATGTTTTACAATTATTTAAATGATTTACATCTTTGGGGTGAGAACATGCTTGTTACTACAATTGACGCAAAGTGTACATTTTATACAATGATACGGTGTGCCTAAGTACGATAACCCACATGGCCCTTTATCATGACTGTCAATTAACTTGGATATGTAAGCGCCGGAGTTGTTTATGAGTAGATCAAATTTTGAGATTGACAAACCCCGTTTGAGTGATTAGCTTCACCGGAACTAACGTAACCATTGTGGATTTGGGATGTTTTGGGTTAGAACATCATTCACGGCATTCATTGCTAATTATTGCATTCATACAGTGTCGATCTCAGTGTCATGAGCTTAGGAAAACGTAATTACTTTTTATGATGTTTGCATCTATTGCTTAATCATACACTTGGAAATCTTGCGGTCCTACTATTGATTTACATAAACCTATGAATTCACCAACTTTATGTTGACGTTTTAAGCATGTTTTCTCAGGTCAATAAGGCACGAGGTACTCAGATACATTGGGGGTCACTCTTTGGAAAGAGTCGGTACTAAAGATTTGGGGCGTATTACATTTTGGGACATTTGTTATAAACCAAAATCTTTACTTATATTGTCGAACAATTTGAAGCCATGAGCTTATGTAATGAACAAGTATTTTGTTAAATCCAATGTATCTTTTTAAATGACATGTTTAGTGGCTTCCATATCTTGTGCTATTGATCTATGAAGTAACACCCTCGAATATTCAACATTCCGCTGCTACCCAGATTTGGGGGTGTCACAACTATCACTTAAAGGAGTTACGTTGTAGTACTTAGTGTCACACGCTGAAGATGTTGTGGATAGTTTCAAGAGGTGTTGTCCTTCCTATGCCTCTTACTTGAGTGTATAGAGTACTTAGAGATTTGATCACCACAAATTCTCTACATCGTTCTTCCAAAATTAGTGCAAGCTTAAGTCACAAGAACGAGGAATTCTACTTCAGTTTCAAGTTTGGTATATCGGGTTTACTCCATCAGTGGTCACTTGATAAAGCCTACAAAGGGGTTGGTAAAGTTTGTCAGAGAGAGTTTATGAGTAGAGATTTGATCAGCAGTTGATTCTTATAGGATACATTTGAGCAAATTTCATTCTTTTCACAAAATTTCAAGTATATACGCCTACAATGTTTTGCTAATTCTGAGGTATCAAAACCAACAAAGGGGAAGGAGACATACATCTGAAGCACACGAAACACATGACGAACTTTTCATACTTTTTCTTATTTTTTAGGTCATTCCGGGAAACAATGTTATGACCATAGAGAAAATCCGTGTTTTAACTCGTGGCTTTTGGTGTACTATTCCAACTACATGGGGGAAGAGAGGTAAGAAAGAATTTCTGATGATAAAAGAGGTACATAATGGTATGATGATTCCTTAAGATAGTGAGTATCCTGCAGGAAGAAATGAGTTCATCCGGGACTTAGTTGACTTTGATGTTTTCATTTTGACTACTTGGAGGGTTTAATTGTCTACACCAGGACTTAGCTAACCTTGGGTGGTACAAGAAATAATCATCATTATCCTGAAGGAAAGAATGCGCATTCGGGACTTAATTGACTTTGATGCTACGATTTCGACTTCATAAATGGGATAGAGTGTATACTTTGGGTTTTTGGGCTTCATACAATAAGATTGGTAGCATCTCTTCAACTACAGGGAAGAGATATCTTGATACTTTTGGTATGCATTACTTGAGCTTTCAGTGGGAAGAAATGTGAGAAGAATTATTCAAGTGTGAAAAGATACGTTGCTGATCTAGTTGATGATCCCCCAAACAGATAATCACTGTGCTTATTATTAAAGAAGCAGTAACATTTGATATGGGTATCCTACTAATTCCGCTGTGCACTTAATCATTGTAAGCTTGTAGTAAGCTTTGAAACTGCTCAAGAGAGGATTGCTAGTTTGGGGGGAAGCTTTGAAAGCTTCTAAATTAAGAATATGTGGCATGAATTAGGGGGAAGCTGATTCATTGCTAGTTTGGGGGG
The DNA here is from genome assembly GCA_026074375.1 of Tanacetum coccineum. NCBI lineage: Eukaryota > Viridiplantae > Streptophyta > Magnoliopsida > Asterales > Asteraceae > Tanacetum > Tanacetum coccineum. The sequence continues at coordinate 24,207 of BQNB010068224.1, forward strand.
AAGCTTTTAAAGCTTCTAAATCAAGAATATGTGGCACGAATTAGGGGGAAGCTAATTCAGAAGCTTCTCCTTAACCAGAAGTGTATGGGTTACTTAGTCCGTGCCTATTACAGTATTTCTCCTACAAAGTACTACAAAGATGATTCATGTTGGAGTGCAGACTTGAAGTCAAACACCACAGAAGACGTCATCAGCATATGAAGCTTCATGGAAGTTCTTGTTCTTAATCATTATGTACTTGTTAGGAAATTATTGTAAGTAATTCTGTAAATCGTCCCGTGGGGGAAGATTGTTGGGAATTCACTTTTACGTGACGACATTACAGAATTACCATAGTTTATCATAGTCACATACGCGAGGACTAGAATAGGCAACTATGTATAGTTTAGAGGCGTATGGGCTATAAATACCCCTCTATGGCTTCCATAGAGGGGTTGAGTCATTTGGCATTTGTCAAGTCATTTGTATCCTTCATCCATTTTCCATCTAATAACACAAGTCCATCTTCCATCTCACTACTCTCTCTCACTAAAATGGCTTTCATGTGGTTTGACTCACCAAGACCACCGGATCTTAGTTTACGTAGACCTTCATGTTTGATGCCCGTTTACATTGAACGATAATTTTTAGCTTACGCGATTTAACTTAACGATTATGATTTAAAAGCAAACGCACACAATACTAAAAATACATAGTGAATTTATTGACGTCGTAAATGACCCTAAAACACAAGGTGTTATAGTCTTCCCCCGTTAAATGAGCCTTGTCCTTAAGGCTTATGATGCGGCACTTGACGACGGTTCGGTCTTTATGAAGAGGTGTAGATATTTCTTCTGGAATTGATCCTCGCGTTCCCATGTGAACTCAGGACCTCTCCTGGAGTTCCATCAAACCTTGACAATTGGGATGCAGCTTCGCTTCAACCATTTAACTTCACGATCCATGAATTCTACCGGTTCCTCGACAAACTAAAGCTGGTCATCAAAGTGAAGTCCATCCAATGGAACGGCTAATGGTTCGTCGGCATAGCACTTTTTCAAGTTGGATACATGAAACGTATTGTGAACCTTGCTCAGCTCTTCAGGAAGTTCAAGCTTGTATGCAATGGATCCAACCTTTTCCAACACCTTGAAAGGTCCAACATATCTAGGGTTTAACTTCCTCCGTTTGCCAAAACGTACTACTCCTTTTCAAAGCAAAACTTTGAGCATAACTCTATCTCTGACTTGAAATTCCATGGGCTTACACTTTAAATCGGCATGACTCTTTTGTCGATCACAGACGGCTTGCATTCTTTGCTTGATCTGGATGATCTTCTCGGTCGTCTCTTGAACTATCTCTGGACCAGTGAGTTGAAATTCTCCAACCTCGGCCCAACAGACAAGTGACCAACACTTTCGACCGTAAAGTGCTTCAAATGGTGTAGCCTTGATGCTAGCGTGATAGCTATTGTTATATGAGAACTCGACTAATGGCAAATGGTTAACCCAACCTTTTCTAAAGTCGATCACACAGGCACGCAACATATCCTCAAGAGTTTGAATAGTCCTCTCGCTTTGTCTGTCAGTCTGCGGATGATATGCAATACTCATGTCCAAGTTAGTACCCAAAGCTTTCTGAAGTGACCTCCAGAAATTTGATGCAAACCTAGGATCACGATCACAAATGATTGAGACAGGTATCCCATGCCTCATGACCACCTCCCTTAGGTACATTCTTGCTAGTTTCTCCATATGATCAGTTTCCCTTATGGGTACGAAGATTGCAGACTTAGTAAGTCGGTCAACAATTACCCAAATGGTATCGTAGCCTTGTGACAACTTAGGAAGATTCATAACAAAATCCATCGTGATATTATCCCACTTCCATTGAGGTATCTCGGCTTGTACCAACAAACCTGATGGCCTTTGATGTTCAGCCTTGACCTTAGCACAAGTTAAACATTTGCTAACATAGGTGGCGATGTCGGCCTTCATATTGGGCCACTAATATAGCTTCTTTATGTCCTGATACATCTTGTTAGAACCCGGATAGATAGAATATTTTGACTTATGGGACTCGTGCATGATCACAGTCCTCAAGTCGCTATAACATGGTAACCAACTCCTGCCATTTAAGTATAGAGTTCCATCTGCACGGGGTTCCAACTTTTCCATTCTAAGTTTCTCTGGATCCTTAGAATTTTCAAGCAACATACCTCCAACATCTTTGTTCTTGACGTTCTCTAGTTTTCGTGCTTTAGTCTGAGCATTCAGGATTTGTTTAGAAAGATCCAAGCCAATAGTCATCACTAAGGCTCGAACTCTTAATGGTTTGCTCTGCTCCTTCTTGCTCAAAGCATCAACAACAACATTCGCTTTCCCCGGGTGGTAACAGATCTCACAGTCATAATCACTGAGCAGTTCTAACCAACGACGCTGCCTCATATTTAGCTCCTTTTGATTAAGAATGTGTTGTAGACTCTTGTGATCCGTGAACACCGTACACTTGGTTCCGTACAAATAGTGTCTCCGAAGTTTCAGAGAAAACACTACCGCTCCACGTTCCAAATCATGAGTCGTATAGTTCTTCTCATGAATTTTTAGTTGGCGTGATGCATAAGCAATCGCCTTCTCTCTTTGCATCAACACAACGCCCAAACCCTTGATCGAAGCATCGCAGTATATGATAAAATCTTCGCTTCCTCCAGGTAAATCCAAAATTGGTGCACTACATAACTTTTGCTTCAACAATTGGAGCCTCCCCCCCCTACCATCTATCTAATCGGTGACAAATGCACCTTTTTATTAATCTAAGAACTTTCATAGAAACTTGAAACTTATGCCTTAGTATAACTTGTACCTGTGATGAACAAAGAATGGGGCTCGCGACTACCATATGAAAGAATAAATACAATGCAATATATGAAAACGGATAAAGACTATAACATGAATAGTTCCTATTCGTATAAAATGATATGGAATGCATTATTTGTTCTCCTACAACTTTATAAGGTATTATGTGCGGATATCGTAGAAATAACTAAGTAGATGATTGAGATAGTGATGACAAATATATATATAACTATATATCGTAGTATATTTTTGTTGATTTTTTTAAAACAATGGTTATTATTAAGAACGAACTAGCAAGAAGCTAGAAAACTAAACGTTACATGATTACAAGAGAAGGGTGTTTTAGCCAATCAACCCAACTAAACTTTAACTTACATCTATATCTACACCAATAAAAAGATTGTTACACAAGATCATCAAAAATTAGCGCTTTCGGAGGAATACTTGAACCAAATAGTAATTTATTCCAAAAATTCCAAACTAACCACCACATGGTATAAAAGACACTTTCCAACATATGTTTAAGCTTGCAAGAAAGCTTGAGATTCGACAACCAACTCACCCATTCCTCGTACAAACCAAACTCTGACACACTAAAATCCCACCAGGTAGCAATTTTACCATAAATCTCTCTCGCTAGATAACATGAAAAGAAAATATGGCTTAAATATTTTCAAACATGCCACGATCCGGACATAAAATGGACTGGATATCCACTCCTATTCGAGACAAATTAAAACAAGTAGGTAAACAATCTAATCTAACCTTCCATGCATGTATATTGACTTTAATCGGAACAGCCTTTATCCAACGTGTCTTAGAAGAAACCTCCGGTAACATATGGTCGTAAATATGTCTCCTAACCGAGCCAACAGATAAGACTCCCGAACCCTTCAACGACCAAACCCATCTATCTTGCATCACAGAAAGTTGAAAACCCACCATGTTGGTTGACAGCTCTGAAAACTACCCGAGTTCAGCTCTACCCCTCGGATAACGACGCAGAGAATAACCCAAATTATCATGAGCCAATTTAGCTGTTACTATGATCTTCTTGAAAGATTCCATCTCATACACTCTAGGATATAATAATTTCAAAGCAACATTACCTATTCAAACGTCCTCCTAAAACAAAGTATCTTCATCATTACCCACCTTTTTCTTTATACGACCAAGAAGATCGATCCATTGCTTCTTAATATATGTCAAATCTCGAACAATGTCTAGCCAAATAGATGCACGAGAGGACTTAGGAAAATTACTAAGAGAACCATCCTCACCATGCACAGCTTGAATAACCCTAGCCCACAACGATTTATTATCATTTCTAAAATGCCACTCCCACTTATCAAAAGAGCTTGTTAAAGGCATAAAAAAACTTGAAACACCTAGACCCTCTTTCTCTTTAGAAGCCAACATACTTTTCCATCTAACCCACGATAATTTTTTTCATTATCCTCCACCCCATTAAAAACGACTTCGAATAGACTCCATTCTTTTTAACACTTGCATAGGGACTTTAAACATGGACATATAGTAAATAAGAGACGAACCTAATACAGATTTAAGGAGAGTTAACCTTCCACCTATCGAAAGAGTCTTCATCTTCCATTTGGAAAGCCTTGCCAACATTTTCTTAACGATCTCATCCCATGATTTTATTCTAGACATCATACCACCAACTTTGATACCTAGATAAGAAAAAGGGGGCTTGAGTGTCAAACATCCTATCATTTGGGCAGCATGATTCACTTTATTAAAGTCGGCTGCTATCCCCATTAGTTTACTTTTTTCATATTTATACGGAAGTCCAGAAGCTTAAAAGAAACAAGATTCAATAACATGCACATTAGTAGAAATATTTGACCACTCTCATTGCCCCATATCACTGACATCAAACTGCATAGAACAAATGGGATTAAATGCAGCGTCGTCCCAATGAAACTCCTAGAGACATTACCCTTCATTAACAAACAGTATGAAACCAAGAGATGAAAACTTTTCATAATTAGAATAATTAAAAATGGAGAAAGTGGGTCTCCTTGTTTAAGACCTTTATGGAATTAAAATTCTTCTGTAGGACTCCCATTTTAGCATTTTAGCGTCTTGTGTTTTTGGAATCAATGCAATAAAAGAGGAATTTCCCCCACTAGGAAACGACCCATATTGAGAAAAATAAGACACTGCATCAATCACATCAGTTTTAATAATATTTCAATACCTTCGGTAAAAACCAAAAGTAAAACCATTCGGGCCTGGGGACTTATCCAAACCGTAATCCCACACGACCTTTTTTATTTCATCCTTAATAACGTTTCTTTCCATGTCTACCTGTTGCTCTAGTGTCAAAATATTAGGAAAGTTCATGTGTAAACGAAAATGAGACAAACCTGGGCGATTAAACCGGTCCTTAAAATGAGACAAGAACTCGTTCTTCACCATATCAGGGGAATCTATCCAAGCTCCTTCAACTAAAATACAGCGAATTGCTAACTGATTTCTTTTTTTATTAAGGACACCATGAAAATATTTGGAGTTTTCGTCTCCTTCAATCGAACATTTAATCTTAGCTTTCTGAGCCACTTCCAACGAATCTAACTTGTCCAAGTCTTGTAACGATTTAACAACATTCAAACGCATATTAAGAACATTAGAATTCACATCTCCTTTATCTAAAACACTATCAATGTCAGCCACTGTGCCTTTAAGAATTAGTTTCTGAGCTCTATTGATATGTTTCTTAACTTTTACCCAACTACGCACTTTCTGTTTAAGGTGCTTCAGTTTCTTTATAAACCTAACCATAGCATTAGTCTCATAAGGAAAAGGAGCACTCCAAACCTCTTCCACAAACTTATGAAAACTGTCATACCCCCAAACGGGGCCTAGTCGGAAACACGTGTCCGGGGGCGTGACGTCATAATATACATCACACAAGATACAAAGAACGACCTCTAAGGGTACGTTTGAAAATCCAACATCGTTGCATTAATTAAAATAGTTAAAGTTTGACATAAGTTTAAAGATAATATGCGGAAGCGAATAAAAGTTTTAGAAATTGACAATGATGTTTAAACAGTAGATAATAGCGTTTCTTGAAAATCAGCCCAAAGCATTGCGACCCCAAAATAGCAGCTAAAGACATCCACAGCTAAGCACCTGAGAAAAACATGCTAAAACGGTCAACATAAAGTTGAGTGAATTCATAGGTTTGAATTTAATATTAAAAGTGGACCACAAGTTCACAGTACGCACGTGACAGTTATAACAGATACAACTTCACATAAACAAAGAATTGTATTTACTGTTTTATAAGCTCATGACACTACGCTGTCGCAATCAATTTAAAAGGAAGCATTATATATGCCAAATAGATTTAACACACGCAACCCTACCCCCGACGGTATTGACCAGATCACCTATTAACATTCCACATGGTATACCAATCGTTTGTTCCACGCTCGGACTTCAAGTGATTCTAGGTAAGCGCTATTACCGGGATAGGGATAATTACTCATCGCCAATAGATCTATTTAACCCAACATTCGCGCTAAATTCTTTAACCCCCCAGTACGGTGGTCAAGCAATTGACGGCTCTCTCTCTGCATAGTGTCAGACATTCTAGTACGCCGCTCACTCTACCAATTCGATCTGTCTTACCGCGCCCCTCCTGATACCCGAGTTATCAACTGGAATACCTCTCATACTCGGCAACGTAAATCAGAATGTAATCAGGTGTCCATGTTTGAAATAAATCCTGAACAAATGTTTCTCACCCAAAATAGTAAAGTAAAAGTAGTAAAACATGGGGCTATGAACTCACCTTAGCAAAATGAGCAAATGATAATCACGCAAGTAAAAGATGATATAGAAATCTAGCCGCGACCTAGAATAATAACGCGTCTCAGAAACACGGAAAGTATGCCAAGAATTGCACAATATGTTCATCACCAAAATACATCTTGTGTAAATTTCACACCCAATAAAACTTTTTAAATTAAAAATAAAAAATATCAAAATTAAAAAAAAATATATATAAAAAAATAAAAATTTCCTGTCTTGTCACCTAGGACATTGTTTATAAAATTTCTTTTCTTAGATTTGCTTGAGGGGAAACAAAGTTTTAAGTGTGGAGGGATTTGATAACGCTCAAATTATACATGTTTTTATATGCGTTATCAATGATTATATATATATAAATTGGTTAATTATAAGAACTTTTGGTACAAAATCGAGTATATTTGCTATTGTAGGTTCTAAGTACGTGTCGTGAAAGAAAACGGAAGAAAACACCGAGATTGGAAGCTTAAAACGGGGAAGGATATAAGGCGAGAGGAAGACGTGGCAAGGATGGCAGAGGCGGAGCGGAGGGCGGGGGGAGTAGCGATCGAGTGTGTGGTCGACGTGGGTTTGGGTGGGTGTGGGTTAGTACGTGTCGTGAAAGAAAACGGAAGAAAACACGGAGGATTGAAGCTTAAACGAAGAAATAACTAAAGCTGAATGATCTCTCGACACATGTTCACTGTTTTGGTCATAACTCAGTCATACAAACTCCGTTTGATGCGATTCTGGCGGCCACGCGAAGAGAATTCAATTATCTACAACCATGAAAAAGGCCAACTGTTGAAAATGACCAAAAGTACGCCGCACTTGCAGAAAGTGCGGCACACTTTTCACCAGAACTGTAAAAGTCCTTTAAACACCCAAAGTGCGGCACACTTTTGAGGCGGTGGAGAAAATTAAAGGCAATTAAATGAGTGTGCATTAACTCCCTATGTGCGGCACACAAATAAGTTTGTGCAGCTCACTTTGGCCCCCAAACAGCCTATAAATACCCTCCTTGGCTCCCTCATTTCATATCTCTCACACACAACTCATATATCATACACACATTCTCTAGAAATTAGTTTAGAGATGAGGAAGGAGTTGTGAGGGTCTTAGGACCCAATGATCAAAACACCCCTCTACACCATCATGCTACCACCATATTCTTAAATTTCCTAGTTCTAACACCATATCTAGACCACCTACCATCCAATTACAGAATCTAAACACTTCCACTTTGATTCTTAGAGGATTCACACCAAATTCTTTTAAGATTATCACCATAAATCTTGTTACCAAACACTCCATTTGGTGATACATTGTTGAATTTCTAGAAGTTACTTGGTATATTTTAGGTTGTCTTAGTAGCATTTAGTTGTTGGTTGATCATGGAATTATAAGTTTTGGGTTGGTGGTTATGTTAGTCGAAATATTAGTATTGTTACTTTGATCTCATATGTGAAACATGACATAATATTTAGATGATTTTGCTATGACTTATGAATATACATGTTTATGAATTCGATGTTATCTTGCTTGGATCTTTGTTTATCTTTTGGTGTATCATTGCAATTGAAATAGGCCAAAAGAGTTAATTGTCTTGATGTATTTTGAACCGTTTGTCTATGATGTGTCAATATCATACTTGTGAGAATTGTGTGATAAATTGATAAACAACCCAAGTAGAATTATATTTAAGACCCTTCCTTATGTTGACCGACCGGGTTGGGAGGAATTCATATGTATGCATATTTGATATAAACTATTCTTAATGCGCTCGCGATGATGTAGTATATAGGCCGAAAGGATTCTATGTTATCATTGGTAGATATGTTTGTTATTATGATTACCCATCATATATAACTTGTATGCTTTGTTTATATAAAGTCTTGCTCTATCTCTATCTATTATGTTATGTGAATCATGCCTTGTTCCATGCTTGCTTTGTTACTTGATAAACAATCTGTGAATTGCTACAAATCTCGTGGAATGACCTGGACTTACCTAATACTATATTACACTCAAATAGGGTATACTTGCCCGAATGTTATGTTTTTAGTAAAAATCAGTATTTCTAGTTATTATAAATTTAAAGCTTGTAAAAACACACATCAATAATCCTTATGTGGCTGGGGAGAGTGCAGTGGAAATGGAGGATATAAGTTTGCAAGCTAGGGAACGTGCAATTGATATGTAGAAATTTCACATTAAAAGGGCCCATGATAGAATGAAAAAGTATGTTGATTTGAAGAGAAATGAAAGGGAATTTGATGTGGGAATGTGGGTTTACTTTAAGCTCCAACCCCACAGGCAAGTTACCCTCAGGCAAGAGAGTCAAAACAAGTTGTCACCTAAGTACTATGGGCCTTTCATGATTACTGCCAAGGTTGGAGCCGTAGCTTATAGGTTGGAGCTACCCAATGGAAGTCAAGTTCATCCAGTCTTCTATGTGTCTCAGCTTAAACTGTGTAGAGGAAATTCTTTGAAGATGGTATTTTTACCACATTGTGGTGAGGGAGGATTGTTAACAGTGGAGCCTGAATTGATTTTGGACAGAAGGATTGGAAAACTTAACAACAGAGCAGTTGGCTATGTGTTGGTCATATGGGTTGGTCATACTGAAGAAGATGCCACTTGAGAACTTGTTGAAGACCTTATCAAAAGGTTCCCTGACTTTAGCATTGATCCTTGAGGACAAGGATCCTCTGAAGAGGGATGAATTGTCACGAAATGAAAGAAGTTAGCTCAATTTGGAAAGTCAAAGCAAAAGCCAAACTTCGGTTATGATTCAAATTGGCGAGAAAAACCATTACATCTCAATTTCCTCTATAAATACCCCAATCACTTGTCATTTTTCATTATCTAAATTGTAATCTTTTCTTTCTAATTCTCTCTAATCATACCACTTGTAACAATTCCATAATTCTAATAACAAACACTTTTTACGAATTTTGTTCTTTCTTTATGATTCCTAAAGTGATTGTTTCCATTGAAGCTTGAGCTACCATTTCTTAACTGAAATCTAGTTCAGTATGTTTCATTTTGCGA
>BQNB010068225.1:9647-33913 GCA_026074375.1 Tanacetum coccineum
TGTATCTTAGAAACAACTATTAGGCAAAATCTAAGAAAAGCGGCTAGCAACATGTCTACAAATAACAATATTACACATGAATCGTAGGCTTTTTACATATATATAAATCGTGTGCTTTACCTTTTACATGAAGTTTGAGTGGTGAAAAATTTGTGTTTTAATGGTTAAAGAAACGACGATATATATATGATTTAGTGAATAGATTTGTTTTAAGATGCTTATGTTTTGTGACCAGCGCATACTACAGTAGCCTCTTCATGAAGAATCCAGACACTTAAATCCACCGCCTCCCACATCCAATGAACACATTGCTAAGATGAGAGCAAAACAAGACCATGTCAAGGAAGGTTTTAGGCGTTTGAGGATATCAAAGTATGTATGTAGATTTGGATAGTGTTTAATTATTCGGTGTCACCGGTTCCTCATCAGCGGTAAAGAGGCGATTTCACTAGCACACAATTAGTAAATTAAAGGTATGTTCTAATTTAATTATCTATTCGACTGTTCTTTTTTCCGATTCTATTTTATTTTTATTATGGGTTTAGGCTGATGATCATAGAAGTAATCGCTACTTATATCGGTGGCGGTAGGGATGAACATTCTTGCAGTTATTGGCTTTAAAGGACACCTTTGCATTTGTAACAGTGTGCATGTCAAAGGAGGCATGGGCTGTTATGGGTATGAAACGCTCCACAGACCCGTCCAAAAAGACTTTGATGAATTCAAAGGCTGCAGCAAAACATCAACATGAGGAATATAAAGAAGGAAAGGTTTAGTTTTTGTGTCCAGTATTTTTGGTGATGTGTAATTAAGGGTACGTTTAAGTTTTATTATTGGTTGAATGTTGGATTACTGAATATTTATTTCTTGCATTTTAATTATTATAATCGATATTTGTTTATCTAGGTTATGGAGATGGAACACCGCTTTGGGCAGATGAACATGAAATTTAGGGGGTTTTGTTTTGGTTGGTTTATTTCGATGTGAATTTTGTTTGTTTTTGTTGATATTTTTATGTACCAGGTCTAACTAATTAGTTTTTTTTTCTCAGGTTACCTACAATGATGATGAGGAGATAATCCACATTACTAGAACGATTGCAAAATTTACAGGAGAATATGCTGGGTACATAGTAATTTCATCATTGTCGTTCATAACGAAAAAAAGGACCCATGAGCATTTTGGTCTGATAAAGGGACTTATTTTGAAGTAACATGGAAAAGAGGTTCGTTTGTTGGATTTTATGGCTTTGTGGGTTATTATATTGATGGTATTGGTGTATATTTGAGAGTCACTATATAATGATGTTATGTTAACAAATGAAAATGCTAACCACGGTCTTTAAATATCTATAGATGCATTTCTAGATAAGCCACAGGTGGACAGTTAATAATAGCATTTTAAGAAGATAACATTGAATTGGTTAGTGATACATAATTAAGTCTATGATGAACTGGATGTTTTTAGTTTCTATGAATATAGTAGCATTGATATTATTTATGAATTACTTCATACATACACTTACAACATACAAAATATAGTAATTAGAATATGAGAAATGATCAGTATGTATAAAGTAATTAATACATTGTGTTTCTTTATGCTCCTGTTTTTTAAGCTCTGCCTTTTTTTAGCTCTAGCTTACAAATGTCAAGTATGCTTTAGGTTGTATATAGATGCAAGTGGTATTAATAAATGGTTAATGAAGGCTTTCAACATTCTTACATGTATTCATGCTGTCACTACCCATGTATTGTTTAAACAAAAGGTTTTAAAAACTGATATTTTATGATACGTTGTGTATTTACATTATGAAGGCTCTAAGTTTAGAAGTAAGTAGTCTTTCTGTCGGAACCCAATAATCACCTTCACTTCATACTTGAATAAGAAAAATATGATGAGAAGATAAAGAAACAATTTTAGAGAGAGAAACTAAAGAGAGAAAGTAGAGAGAAAATGAGATGGTTGATTACCTTGCACAAAAAATACAAATGAGACTAACACCCTCTCCACACTTGGAGAGGGGTATTTATACTCAATGGGGGCCGGCCATATTAGGCTTTAATGGGCTGGGGTATTTATCTTGGGTCGGGCTCAGGATTACAAATGGGTTTAAACCTGATACTAGTACAAGATTAGCTTACGATTACGAGCCCGTTTACCCTTCTAGCCTATTACTACATAAGTAAGATAAAGACCGAGATTGACTTAATATTTAAGGCTAACAATCTCCCCCTAAGCTTGGTTTCTGAGAGATTCCAAGCTTCAATGTTAGAGTCATTTTTTATGCTAACAATCTTCCCCAAAGTGAGGTCGAGTTCTTGCAATTTTAGTCTTTATCTTGAAAAAAAAAAAAAAAAAAAAAAAAAAAAAAAAAAAGTCTTTGAGATTGTCTTGTCGTTGAGTTCTTTGCATTTTGTCTTTATCTTGTAGGCTTGTTCCTTCATGCTGTGTGATCTTTGATCTTGAGCCTTTGTCATTGTATTTCGACTTTGTATTTACGTCCGAGATCTTAAAATCTTTATCCTTCAGTCTTGATAGTCTTTGCCACCTTGTGTTCTTGTGTCATGACCAACATGCTCATACTTTGCATCTTCTTGAAAGCTCTTTAATAATCTCCCTTGATAGACTTGTTATCTTAAAGGTAGATCTTGTTTATCAGAGTTTACGGAAGTCTTTGTCTTTAATACTTGAGCTTTCTTGATTCTTGAATCTTGATGCTTATAGTATGTCTTTGAGCATGAGCATGTGGTAATGAATCGGACTTCAGCTGGAATGTGGCATCTCCATCTCCATCTTTATATGAATCCTAAAATAAAACAGTTAGCAATAAAGCGTGTGGACGAATATGGCTTTGTCATTCGTCCGGATTTGGTTAGATTAACCTCCGGTTCTGTAGGACCGTTTTACAGTATAAATATTGTACCTGTGATCAGGTAGATTCAAATAATCTCCTTGACAGGGTTTCCAGCTCAAAGCGTAGGATCTTCTAACACAGATGTATTAGATTTACCATGCTTGTTAGTTCTCATTACCGGAACGTCTCAAAGCAGACAACACGGTAATAGTGAATCAGATAGTTACCATCTTTCTGATTAAGCCGTCAATTCATTTACTGGAACAAATTTGATTCACATAGAATCGCACCATCGTTTCTTTCCAGTTGACATAAGTTTGATTCATATAGAATCGTACAAGTTACCAACCGAGAGCTTGTTTGATGTTGGCTCAAGCAGGATTTCCATCTTTACGGTGAATACTTAAGTATCACTCGGATGTTCTGGCAATACCACAAGGATAATGCGTAGGACTCTTGTTAACAGCTTGTGAACTTATTGGTGTTCAACAAGTGTTTGTAATGGAATGTGTCCTAATGAGATTTATTTATTGATCTCTTGGCTCTAGACTTGATTTGTGCGTTTTGGTTTTAGTAATCGAAGGCTGGAGCAGACTGCCACCTATTCAATATCAACTAACTCGGAGTGAGAAAGTCAATAGAAGTCGTGTGTATCTCCGTGACAAATGAGACAAGTTTCTGTTGAGAGAAACTTGAATAGATGGGAAGGGTTGTGCATTGCATCAATGGGTCCATGATGTCGTTCTTCAATATCATAATTCATCTTCATGAAAACCGATAGATTATGTATTGACCCGGTTTTTGCTTAAAGTTGTGTGGAGGGCTTCTTTCTTTAGACCCTTTATCCATACATTTCTTTTTCATTCTTCAACCCCTTTAATGCTTACCAAGACGTCATTACTAACACCTTGTTGTGATTGTTCCAGTGTTAGCTTAATTTTAGGTCTTGCATTATTATTACCTTATATCATTCATCTCCAATATACACTAAGGGAACTGCTGATTTCTAATATGAAGTGTCTTGGGTAGATCCTCGGTTAGTTGGATCAATCGGACTAAGTTCCTAACCTTACCTACCTTATGACTTCAGAATCCGTCATGAAATATAGATGTTAGTAGGTATGAGATTCATTAACCAAAAACCTTTCGAAGAGGTATCAAGCACTTTGATTGATAGATCACTTATTATTTTAAAGATCACATTTTACATTTATATTTCTCCCTTATTTAATACTAATTTTCACTTAGTTTTTGTAATACCTTTGTTAAAATTTGTCATGAAAATAATGTGGGAAAAATATTATTATACTTAGCATGAATTATATGGAACATTAACTTGCTCCCTCTTAATTTTATATATGTTTGACACTAAAAAAATGATACCAAGTTGTAAAATTAATATAAAATTAAGGGTTAGCATTGTTGAGCACATAATTTTGAAAGATTATGAATTGTCATTGAAGAATTCTTGAAAAATTATGCTCAACCCCTTAATCATCTTCTAACATTCAATATATTGAGTAGTCATTATTATTATTAAGTTGTTATTAAGAGATTTTTGATAATGTTTTGAATACATAAGAATTGTCATGTTATGATGTATCCAAAATCATTAAAACATTTGTTTTTCAAAAAACTCCCCCTCAAACATTAACTTATTTTGAAAATGACACCAATTATAGAATAATTGTCTTGGAAATCTTTATGAGGGATGGAGTGTTGAACACACAATTTTGAAAGATTATGAATCGTCAGTGAGAAATTATTGACAAATTGTATTCAACATTTTGAAAAATCAAATGTTAGAAGACTTCTCTTCTAACTTTAAGGATAAGCATACTGAAACGTGCACTCTCCTTTGACGTTCGGGTCCGGGTTGCAATCTGAGAGCAATTACAAGTCATAAAGAAAATTAGAAATGACATGTTTTGAAAGCATTTGAAACTCCTGTTCGAACTTCATTTACACGCATGTGTTAATGTTAATCAACATTTCTAGGTACGTAAATGTTATCGATTCCAAGAGACATGTCGAGAAGATTCTTTTTGTGAAACATTTTTTGATTTTTTGATTTTGTAATTTTCTTTTTGAAATTTTATATTTTTGTATTTGTTTTTATAAAAAAAATATTTACATGTTGACCTCAGCATTATTATGTGATGGTGGAATAGTAATTCCAACTCTTGTCATGATGTAGATGTCTTGTCTGCTGGAGGAACAATTTTTGGAGCCAGCTTTGAACTTGCCGGTTCATTGATGTGGTCGTGAATTCTGAGTTCTGGACTGTTATGATCAGAAGTCATTGCTTGTTCATCAGATGAAAATTCCTTGAAGCCCTGGTTTCTGAGATATCAGTCTTTTCAGCAACCATACTCTGAGTCCTTCCTTTTTAGGATTGAAAGATGTACCTGCACTTAAGTTAAGAGTACCTGCACTGACATCAAGAGTTTTTTGCATTCATTTGGGTTAGTGATATCTTCATTTGAACCATTTGGGGTTTCACTGTCAACCTTGGTTGTGCTTGATGTGAATATCTTTCTAGTAGGAACCCACCTAAGACCAACTGTTTTGAAAATTCTACCCGTCGGTTTCCAACTAAGACAAGATCTAGGAGTCATTATTTTCTCATGCACAACGGAAGTCTTTTTGATTAAAAACCTATGTCCTGTTGGGATCTGTCTTTCTGGTTTCTTTGGAACACTTATTTGCATTTCGGGTTTGTTTCTATTTGTTGTCTTATGGGATGAACCTTAACACGTGAGTTGACTTCATTCAGGAATTTCTTTACACAGGTATCATGATTTGCATTAAAGACACATTTCTGACATGTCGAGCAAACAAAATGTTTGGAGTCAGAAAAATTCCTAGAATTCCTAGAGTGTTCTGATATGGGCACAGTCTTTATCGTTACACAACTGTTCTTTGATGCAGGCCAATTCCTAGACTTTTGGTTATTGATCATAGTTTTTGGTTTGCTACCATTCGCTATGCTTTGTGATCTAGCAGAAGGCATCATACTAGGTTCTGAATTCCTACCGCTTTCTTGTGTCTTTTTCTTAGCTTCCTCTAGGTAATGATTATGAACCATGTCATTTGAGCTATACCTAGATGAGCGAGGTGCAATCATGTGATGAGGTTTTGCAAAGGCAGATTCTCTTTCCCTAGGCAAATAATGTGTAGTGACTGGTTTTGACAAATTGTTGTTCACATCAACTTGGGAGGCAAACCATGGTTTTGAAATTCTAGGTCGTTCAGACTTAAACGCAGTCGGTTGTCTAACAACTGATTGGTTTCTTAGTGATTGTAAAACCGGTTTCCCTAAGATTGATGATTTTGCAAACTTAGTATTCACACTATTTCCTGTTAATTTTCTTAACTTATTTTTTAATGCTGCAATTGCAAATCCTTTTTCCTGAAGTTGAGCTTTGAATTCATCATTTTTAGCAATCAAAGAAGTTGTCTGTTCTATAGTCTTAGTTCTCGTTACTTTGATAGAATCATACAGATCTTTGTAATGCTTTTTCAAAGTCTCATTTTCCTTAAGTAACTTAGCCACTTTATGTTCCAATTCGATGTTTATTGTTTCAATTACATCTATGTCATGTTTAACCTTAGCTTCATTACTGTTTTATTTGAAAATTGATCATGTTGCCCTTCTTTTAAAACTTGATTTTGATATTTAAGTTCAAGATTAACACAATGTGCTTCCATTCTTGAAAAATCCTTTTAAAATTAGGAACTGTCTTTTTGAGACAAATGTTTTTAGATTTGAGAGATTGATATGAGTGTTCAGTTATATGGTTATCAGTTAACTTAGCAGGCAAAGGACATTTGTCATGACATTGTTTAGCATTCTGGTCAACCTCTCCTTCATTATTGAATTCGGGTTGCTCAGTATGTTGTTGTCTTGTAGCAAAGACATTGATTTCAGCAGTCGTTTGTACCTCAGCCATTGGCTCTTCATCATATATGGGTCTGATATCTGCATCATCAGCATGTGCATCATTCCCTGATATGCTGCTTGTATCTTGCTCTTTTAATGCTGTCCCACTGCTTTCTGTATCAACCAAACTAGCATCCAATGCTTTACTCGAATCAACCTTATCCTCTGTTGTCTGCATTTGTCTTTCATTCACCCAGCTGTTATACTCTTCTTTATGCTTTGCTCTTTCATCAATCGACTTCTTAACAGATTCCATGTGTTGGATCAGTGTGTCACGGAATTCTGGAATCGCAAGTTGAGTGTATTGGAGAAAGTAGTTGCGTGTCATTACAACAAATTCATCATCCAAATACATCCGTGACTTGATGAACATCTGAAACTGTGTCTCGAGTACTTTAAAAGCAGCCATGGATCCAATCTCTTGAAATTCTTCTTTGTCAAGTTGCTTTTCTAGTTGATCCATGTATAGGAACATTGTGCCTGTGAAAGTTTCAACATCTTGACCAAAGAGTGTTGCAAATGCACGTTTGAATCCAGACTCGGTTCGAGTTCCTTTTAATTTATCGTGTGAAAGAAGCTTGAGGAGTGAATGAAGTTGTCGAAAAGATACCATACAACTCTTTTTTGCTTTATCTTGAATTGGTTGCATTTGGTGTTCTTTCAAATTCGAACACGAAGATAAAGTATCTTTCGTTTCCATTGTACCTTAAATTATGAAGTGAAAAATGATTGAAGGATCTGAAGTGTTGATTGGATTTGTGATTAATGGAAAGTAATTAATTTCCACGGGATTTTACAAGTCAAAGATTTAAACCAAGAAATTGAGTTCTTTCGCGGGATTTTACAAAATCGAGAGAAAACCGTGAAAAGTTAATTGTTGTTGTTAAAGTTTGTTAATTATGTTCTTGTAGTCCGAATTAAAGTCCAAAGTCCTCGTATTTAGTCCATGAAGTTTGTTTGTCTTGATGAGATGTTTTGATTAAACGATGATTAATATATATTCCCAAATTCGGTCAAATACCACCTGATGCGCGGATCGACCGTAGTGACTTCGTATTTTACAAGTCAATTTTTTTTTGGGAAATTAGGGTTTCAAAACATGGGTTTTCAATGGACAAAACCCAATGACTTTAGTCAAAACGCAACTATTTTTGATCAAAACGCAGTCACTTTTCTTAAGCAAAACGCAGTCACTATTCTTGATAAAAACGCAACGTCTTTTATGATCAAAACGCAGTGAACTCGAGCAAAACGCAATGTCTTCTATCAAAACGCAATGTTCTTTGATCAAACGCAGTCTGTCTTGATCAAAACGCAATGTGTAAAAAATTTGGGCAGAGTAACGTTTAGTCAAAACGCAATGATGGTCTTCAAAACGCAACCTGTGGAGTTAAAACGCAACACACACAAAAATATCAAAACGCAGTGACTTGAGAATCAAAACGCAACTACTTGAGATCAAAACGCAGCGACTTGAATCAAAACACAATGACTTGAGATCAAAACGCAGCGACTTGAATCAAAACGCAATGACTTGAGAGCAAAACGTAACGACTTGAATCAAGACGCAATGACTTGAGATCAAAACGCAGTGTCTTCAAATCAAAACGCAACCAGTACAAATGTCACTTTCAAGTACAGTACTTGTTTGTCTCTATTCTCAAAACGCAACCAAGAAAAAATCAAAACGCAACAAGAAGAAAGTCAAAACGCAACAAGAAAAAATCAAAACGCAACATAGAATTTTCGAGAGATCAAAACGCAACGACGAAGAATACGACTTTTACACCAAAAAATCGCCCATAACTCCCTTTTTGACCTCTTAAACTTGAATTTCTCTTGCACAATTAGCTACCTATGCCTAGATCTTGCTAAGAACATCAACATTCCACATCTAAGCACAAAAATTCGGGTTGATTTTTTCTATGACTTATTTTTATTGACCACGAATTTTGATCTTTTGAACCACAAGAATCAACCACGAATCCACACGTAGCTCTGATGCCAATTGTAGGATCCCTTTAACACTTCACTTCACACAATCGATCACGAAATCGGAACTAGAAATGAGAAAGAGAGAGTTGTTCTAGAGAGAGAAAGTAGAGAGAGAATTGAGAGAGAAAAGAGAAAAAATATTTTAGATATTTTTGAACAACTTAACCACTAACTCTTTTCTAAATAGAAAAGAGTTTATATACCCCGTCGCGTTAAATGACGCGCGGGATATTTAACTAGGACCCGGGCTCGGGTTTTGCTTGGGATTAAACCCGAAACATATACAATATTAGATTATCTATCGAGCCCGATTCCCGATATTATCCTATTACAACATTAACTAATTAAAGACCGAAGCTCCATCGTAGAGTGACCAAACTTCCTTGTTCGACTCAATAAATTGAGGCTAACAAAATATTAGCTCAATATAACTGTTATACGAAAATTTTACTCGCACAAGATAATGACATCAACTCAAAATTGTAGTCGTACTCCATACTTATAAAAAGTAGTATCCGTTCCTCTTTTCTTGTCATCACGCTGACTACTAAAGAATAAAACAACCAGCCCACAATTTTTTTTTTGTTAAAAACTCTTCAGGCCCAAAACTTTTAACACAAATTGGCCTAAATAACACAGACAACCTAAAATACTCAAGATATATAATGCACACTCTTATACACAACCCTAAACCCAAAACTTATTCACATACAAAACGCCTCTTTTTCTAACACACTCAAATCTCCTCTTATCTCTTTTTTTAATTATTATTATTATGAAATGAATCCCAGCCCAACACTATTCCAAACCATTCGGCCCATTATCATCATTCGGTGTACAAACCTTCAACTTGAGATGAGTAACGGTTGATTAAAACTCAAGTAAGGACAAACGGTGCAAGAACGTTTCACTTTAGAGCACTAACGGTTGAATTAGAGGCACTAAGGACTAACTGTGAAACTACCTTTCAACAAAGAGTATTAATTATGCAACAAGGACTAATGGTGAAATTGGTCTTGAAACACAAGGGCTGCATGTGCCAATTTGTGAACCTTGGTAATTAATGCAACATTTCCCACCTTTTTTTTCTTTTCGTTTGAAAGTTTATAAAAATGGAACGATTATAAAATTTGATCTTTTAAAGTCGTTCGGTTATCGTCGGTGAGAAGTGAATATACCACGATGATCGAAACGACGACACGAACACGATGATATAAGTCTTAAGTCCCGTCGTTTAACGTATCTCGAAACCGTAAAACCGAAAAATTACTTAAACCGTGTAGAGTTCACTTCTTGAAAATGTTTGAAGCTGTTGGCTTGTTCGGTCCAACTTGTTTCTTCTCGTTCGGTTCACGAGTATAATAGTCGTTCGGTTCTCAAATGGAGACAACTTGTTCGGCTCTTTGAAATTGTGACTCGTTCGATCTTCAAAAATGTGACTAGATCGGTTGTGGAGTGATGAACTCGTTCGGTGTACTAGCTTTTTACTCGTTCGGTCCTCTTTGTATTTTTACTCGTTCGGCTCTTTGAATTGTAACTCGTTCGGCTCTTTGAAATTGTGACTCGATCGGCTCAACTCAAAAAGTTACTCGTTCGGCTTGTCGTTGAAAGAGCACTCGTTCGGTTTCACTCGATCGGTTCAAGCAATACATCAAACACCTTGATGACACTTTTTTTTTCTTATACAAACCGTGTACTCAAAACAATAAGCCAAGAAAGATAATCTTAAATAAGCTCGAGATATAGTAAGCTCTAATAATCCGTCGTTATGCTCAAAATAAATGAAAACATTTGTGGAGGATTTTAACACTAGTATCAAACACAAATGTAAACAAAGTCATTATCTCAAAAAACAACAGACGTGATAACTAGCCCAAAGAAAACGTGTAAGCCCAAATGAAATATGAAAAAAAAATGTTGTTGAACCAGTAGACACAAGTTGGATTTTTGTTTTTGTTAAGAACACTTTTTGTTTTTAAAAAAAATATGCCGAATAAGCTCAAAAAAATACCACAAATAAGCAAAATCTCAATCTCACAAACACAATCAAACACTAAAATAAGCACTAATCCGCAATCATTGGCTCTTGATACCACATATTAACCAATAGATCTTGATTGATGATTAATGTGTGAAGATCAAGATGTAATTAGTGTGTGTGTTTAGAGAGAGAATTACCTAACTTGCCTTTTGATTAAATGAAGTTGTTACATCTAACCATGGCATAAATTACTATTTATAGCCCTTGGTTAGCTTGTTGACTAAACTTTCCTTACTTAACATATTTAGTCCCTGCACTTTATAATAGTGCTTACAAGTAGAACATTTCTTTATTTCTAACACGGTTAACCGTTTCAATGATATTGTAGGAGAAAGTCTTAGTATCACCAACTTTGAAGGTCACAGATTGGTCATCATGTCTAAGGGTCATTTGTTCACCGTGAACATCTATCAAGGCACGTGCCGTCCTCAAGAAAGGTCTTCCTAAGATTAGGGGAACCCGAGGATCGGCAACGTAATCAACGACCACAAAATCAGCAGGAAAGAAAAATGTCCCAACTTTTACAAAAACATCCTCGGCGATTCCAGTTGGAGTAGAAATCGTTCGGTCGGCAAGTTCAAGTATCATTCGGGTTTTGGTCAAAGCTGGGAGACTTAGTTCTTTCCAAATGGAGAGAGGCATTAGGTTGATGCTAGCACCGAGATCGGCCAAGGCTAAGCATTCATTCATCTCAGGAAAGTCACACGGTATAAGAAATCTACCAGGGTCTCCAAGTTTCTCGGGAATCTTTTTTAGGATAACCGCTAAGCAATTCTCGTTTACCAATGTCTTTGTCAACTCAATTATCCTATCTTTATCATTGAGGAGCTTTCTAAACATTGGTGCAAATTTGGTCATGTGTAGGAGAGCGTCCGCGAAACATAGCTCGAAATGGAGATTCCGAAAAATCTCCATAAATTTTGAAGCTAGAAGATCGTCCTTTTCACGGAGCTTTTCTTTGTTGGCCCTTGAAGGATAAGGCAAGGTTGGTTTAGTCTTTGAAGCTACAACGGGCTCACCAATTTGGTCATCAGTTTGGACCACCGGAGGTTGGATGTTTTCGGTGCTTGGTTGCACCGTATCCTTTGTCACCTCGGGTTCATTTTCCATCTCTTTAGGAGGAGAAGAAATTTGAGGTCCATTATAGGAAACACCGCTTCGGGTAGTGATTGCTTTCACATCACCTTTCGGGTTAGCAATGGTGTTGCTTGGAAGAGAACCCGAGCCCGAAGTAGAAGCGGTATTACTATTCACGAATTTGGTGATCAGGTCCGTTATATTTGCCATTTGATTTTGCATATTTTGCATAACCGCGTCATTAGCTTTGACGTAGTTATCAAAATCGGGCTTAGACACACCTGGTGCTGGAAGAACTGGAGCTTGGTAAGGTGGAGCTTGAAAAGTCGGGGGTTGATTAATCTGGGGTTGGTAAACTTGTCCTTGATTGAAATTATTACCCCGATTTTGGTTAAAATTGTTCCCCCGATTTTGGTTGAAATTGATCCCCCGATTTTGGTTGTTTTGCATAGGAAGAAAACCGGGAGGTCGAATTTGGTTTGCAACCATCTGAGGTCGGTAACTAGCATTCCCTTGGTTGTAGTTAACTGCGGCGGCTTATGACACGTATTCTTGGATATTGTCACGATAAATGTTGCCATCGGTGGCTGGACAATTTTGGTAAGAATGACCACCCCCGCAAGTTACACAACTTTGCTCGACTGCTTTTACAAGAGCGGGAGCTGGAGTTTGGTTTTTCTTATCGAGAATCAATGCTCTAACCATATCTTTTAGCTCAGCAACATCGGATGTAACTGCTGGGGTAGACGAGCTCATACTCACTTTAGAAACAATGGCCTTGCTTCATGATTGACGAACTTTGGACTTGCTCTCGATGATTTTTAGGCATTCTCGAGGCATTTTATCCAGGAAGTTATTGCCCGCAGCGGAGTTCAATGAATCTTGATCATTTGAATTTAGGGCATTATAGAATGTATCAAGTTGATGCAATTCCGAAAACCCATGATGCGGGCATCCCCTAAGAAGATCATTGAAACGGTCCCATGCCTCGTAAAACGTTTCATCAAATTTTTGTTGAAATCTTGTGATTTCATTTCGAAGATTTGTTGTTTTAGAGGGAGGGAAGAATTTGTTAATGAATTTCGAAACAAGATCATCCCATGTAAGAATCGATCGAGGGGGCTCTTTTTCAAGCCAAATCCGGGCGGCTCCCTCGAGGGAAAATGGGAAAAGCATAAGCTTAACCGACGTACTCGGGACGTTCGGGAACTTCATCGTAGAAGTGATCTTGTTGAAATATCGGATGTGAGCATGTGGGTCTTCTTTATCATGTCCAAAAAATTGCTTGTTTTGAACAAGATTAAGTAGACCATGCTTGATCTCAAAGTTGTTCGCGGTAATTTCGGGAACAACGATCGCATCCTCGTAACCCTCGGTGGGTGCTTCGAGTAATTGCGCCATAGTACGATTATCGGCCATCGTAACTATGGGAGGATTGTTATTTGGTTTCTCAAGATTTGGTGATTCAACAGAAGTTTGTCGGACTTGTTGTTGTCGACGTTTACGGGCTTGAGAACGAGTGCGCATGCACAAAATAGAAATATAAAAAGAAAATTTACACTAAATTTTTTTTTTTTTTTTCAATGATTTATTCACAATTGATTTTAACGGACAATGAGATAAGACAACTTCAACCAAATAATCTACTTACTTCACGGTAGCTCTTAAAAAGATAAACGCACAGGTGAGCGGAGGAGTAGGAATAGCGCGAAGCTTATTTCTCCTTTCGGGTCGTAGTTCCTCGGAACAACCCTCCTTATACCCACTTTATAGTTTGTTTAACTTTTCAAGGTGAGCCGTACAATCATAAGAGACACAATGGCAATTTTTAAATATGTTTGTTCGAGTTGGGATCCAACAAGTTCCACGACACGTATATTATGATAATACCTCAATTGAGAATATTATATTTTGGTATTTTTACCAATTTGTGAATTTTATTTCTTTTTATTAAGACAATGTTTTTTTATATTTTTGTTGGTCTTTTGTTTTTATATGATAATTATACTAATAAAAGAAAAATGAAAATATTTTTGTACTTTTTATATTTTTATAGAAGAAAATATTCAAAAATTCAAACACAAATTTAGTCAAACTAACGATTATCTTTTTCACCAGCCTCCCCCGCACGCGCCAAAAATTGACTCGCCGATTCTTTACTCCCTTTTATATATAAATAAATATAGATAAATATAAATATACAACAAGGATCAAAATCCACAAAATCAATGAAATCGGAAGTAGTATTGAGTATCTCCGGGTCGTTATGTCCCAACGAGGCTTGAATGGAAAATCGAATGACGAAATGATAATCGATGTTTGAATATGAAAGATAGAATTTGGGTAACTAAACCGAGAATTAAGCAATGCACGAACAAGATAATCAAGAAAAATAAGCTAGAGCAGGCATAAAGGCTAAGAATGGTAAAAACACTTAAAACTTTTATACTAAGACACAAATAAACTCAAATAAGCTTAAGACAAATCAAATAAGCTAGACTAACTCTAAATAAGCAAATTCAGCAAGCAATTATACTAAGTTAAGCAGGAGAAACACAGCAGTACTAACAACAGTACTAACAGTATTAACTATCAGTACTAACTTGGAGTTAGTACTGCTAGCTTTGAGTTAGTACTGCTCGCTTTAACCAAACACAATGAAACAAGATATAAGCAAATAGGCTAAAACAGATATTTAACTACCCCTAATAAGCACTTAGGCATAAGAATAAGCAACTGGAATAAACTAAAATGGCAAATAAGCTAAAAAGCTACACGATAAACTAATTAAAATTTACTTTGAAAGGGGAATAGCATAAACTAAGCTCTACTAAAGGCAGTAAACTAAAATGGGCTTAATCTACCCTAAAAAGCTAAGGAAATCTTAAATAAGCAGAAATAATAAGCTAAGAAGCAATAATGAACCAACAGTACTAACAGTTTTAACCACCAGTACTAACTTGGAGTTAGTACTGCTAGCTTTAAAAATCCCAAAATAGAACCAGCAGTAGTACTGCTTGTTCCAAACACCCCTTAAAGTTTTCAAAAATCATTTTTCTTTTTATTTTAAGCTGATTTGGTCCTAAATTGTTAAAAACAGATTATCAAATAACAAAATAAGACACTTATAAGCAGATTTCAATCAAGAATAAGCACTTAAATAAGCTGAATCAATCTAACAGTATTAACTCATAACTAACAGTACTAACTAAGAAATTTGCACAAATCACTTTTAAACTAACAACTAAGCAAAATAAGCACTAAACATCATGATAAAGCATAAATAAGCAAATATAGGCAACAAATAAGCACTATAAGCAGTTCTACAGTAAATAAGAAAAATAAGAAAAATAAAAACTTACAACTCCCTTGCTCAAAACAGGGTTAAACAAAGAGTCTACAAGCTCTAGCTTGTATAAAACAAGCTAGTGAGAGTCCATAAGCCCATCCAGAACTGGCTTATCATCCATAGGCTGTGGTATATTTGAGTGTGGAAATTTTTATGATTTTTTCTTAACTAATTAACTTCTTAAGTTTACTTAATTAAAGCAGCTTATAAATAAGCTGTATTGAGAGCTTTTTGAACACAAAACAACACAATTAAGAAGCTTAACACTTGGAATTGTAAATTGACTTAAAACCTCAAATTTGCATTAAAACTTGAAAGTGTTACAAAGCTGAAAGTAAAAGCTGTAAATGACTTTAAAAACTAAAAATAAGCTAAGTTATATTAAAAATTAAGCTAAGATAATCTAAGATGCCTCCAAGGCTTACAAAAGGCTCTATTTATAGCCGAAGTCTTCTCTTCTTGGATATGCAGCTTGTGTTTTCTTTGTGAGAGTAACTCCATGGTTGTTTTAGTTTGTGTGAGGGACTTGAGAAAAGTAATCATCAGCCATTCAATCTTCCTTGTGCTTCTGTTTTAGTCAATCCTAGGGCCATCGAAATTACTTTGAAATGGTGAAGGGTTTGCCAACATGCAATTATAAAGCTGGGGGGATAGTGGAGAAGGGGGAAATGTTTTATCCAGGGTGTTGGATGGTTTGCAGGGTAAAAGAAGGTGAAGGGAACCCGTGAGTGGTTCTTGAGTTTAGTTGGGCAGAAAAAATGGATTTGGATAAGTTGGCAGCTTTGGCCCCTCAAGTTTTACTTCCCCTAATTTCCAATTTTAGTCCTTGTCTTGTTATTCTTGTAATACAACTTGAGGTTTGGCAATTTTAGTCCCTTAAGTTGTATTTTCTTCACTTGGCTGACTTTTGACTTTGTCTGGGGATGACTTTCTGACTTTGACTGACTTTGGCTTCGATTTGACTTTGTCTTTTCCATCCCATGCTTGGTTTGGTCGTTTTTTGGCTTTTTTTTGTCCTTTTCTTGAATATCTGTTTCCTGTACAATTCAAATGCAAAACATACAAATACAATGTATTTTTGGTACGTTTTTAGTCATTTAAGCCCGTTTTTAATGGAAAAGGGTATGTGTAATTAAGCACATACCACTCTTCATAGTATATTCCTTCTTCCTGTCTATATCCCAAGGCAACTAATCTTGCCTTATTTCTTACTACTACTCTTCTTTTATCCTTTTTGTTCCTGTAGACCCATTTAGTTCCAATTGCCCTCTTCCCTTTGGGAAAATCTATAAGAATCCATACTTTTTAAAGCTTAAACTGTAGTAGTTCTTCTTGCATAGCATCAACCCAGCTTTCATCTTAAAGAGCTTCAGTTATCTTCTTGGGTTCAACTTGAGATAAGAAGCAAGCAAATAAGCAGTGCTTGAAGTCCTTATGATTAGTTCTTCTTTGCTTGTGAATATAATTTATAAGAGCATGGACTCCAGAACTTTTGTTCACCTTGCTTCTTATTTGAACTGCAGATGTTAGATCTCCAAGAATTTGAGTTTTAGGATGAATGGTGTGAATCCTTGATGTGGGAATAGGACTAACATTCATAGTATTTTCTAAATTGGTGAAGTCAGCCTCGGCACCCTCATCATCATAGGATGAATTTGTAAAAACCCCTTCACTTAGATTTTCATAAATATCTTCAAGAGCATGTATTTGTAAGTCATCAAAGTCAGCAGATGGTCCACCAGTTCTAAAAGCACTGGCAGTACTAACTGAGTTAGTACTGGTGGCTTTGTCAAACCCTGCTTGTTGAAGTAAGTCATCAGTACTTTTGTCAAGCTCCTTTCTAAGAGCTTCAGCTGCATCATTAGCTTCTTTTTCTTGTCTCTTGAGCCTTTCAAGCTCCTCTAGAAAGGCTTGTTCTTCCATATCCACTGGCTTCTGTTTGGACTTTAGAACATCATCCTCATGAGACTTTTTGTCTCCATCCTTGACTTCTGAGCTCTTGATAGTTGAAGAATAAGAAGACCATAAGGGTAGTACACAATATTCTTGAACAGGCTCATCCTCCATTTTTGAATTTCCTGCAGCAGTACTATCTTGTGTACCTGCACTAGTATTGGCTTCTTGTGGACCTGCATTTTTGTTAGCTTGATTTTCTAATCTAACAGGCTGATAGTTCATAGAATCTGTCAAATAATCAAGATCAAACAGCCAAGTAGGTCCTATTCCTGCAACATTAGGTTTATTCTCTAGAAACTTTATATGCAGGTTTTCTTCAACTCTCTTAGTTGCTAAGTTATATACCCTAAAAGCCTTGCTACTTAGGGAATACCCAACTAAGAAACCTTCATCAGCCTTTTCCTCAAACTTGCCCAGGTGGTCAATAGTGTTCAAGATGGTCACATGGCACCCAAAAGGTCTTATATAGCTTATGATTGGAAGTTTACCAGTTATAAGCTCATAAGGAGTCTTATTTTGAGGTTTGGTCACTAATACCCTATTAAGGACATAACAAGCAGTACTAACTGCTTCAGCCCAAAAAGTGTTAGGTAAAAATGAATCTGCTAGCATAGTTCTAGCAGCCTCAATTAGGGTCCTATTTTTCCTTTCAGCAACTCCATTTTGTTGTGGAGTTCTTGCATTACTATATTCCCTCTTGATCCCTTTTGACCCACAAAATTCAATCATGTCCCTATTTTTGAATTCTGTTCCATTATCACATCTGATTGTTTTAACCTTTTTGTTTAATTGGTTTTCAATTTGTCTAATGAAGTCCTTAAGGATTGAACTAGTTTCATCCTTAGTTCTTAAGAAGAACACCCAACTAAACCTGCTGAAATCATCAGTGATAACCAGGCAATAAGTCTTGTAGTTTATACTCCTTACAGATGTAGGTCCAAATAAGTCCATGTATAGCAGCTATAAGGGCTGACTAATAGAGCTCACATATTTGGCCTTACATGAGGCCTTATGTTGCTTTCCTTTTTGACAAGCAACACAAGTGTGGTCATTTTGAAAAATCTTGGAAGGTAATCCTCTAACAAGGTTTCCCTTCACAAGTTTGTTTAGATTTTTAAAGTTAACATGACCCAACCTCCTATGCCACATGTTAGATTCATCAGTTGTGGCCTTTGCAATTAAACAAGCCAAACCTCCTGAAGGAACAATGTTCTCTAGGTTGAAACTGTACATATTGTTTTGTCTAGGGACTTTAAGTAATACTTGATTTTCATCAGGCAACTTAAATTCAGGAGACAATACAAGACATTCAGTATCTGTGAAGAGAACCTTATTCTTCTTGTCACACATTTGTGAGACAGAAAAGAGATTAAAATGTTGTAGTTCTTTCACAAAGGACACATCTTCAAAATCTAACTTTCCTGTTTTAATTTTACCTTTGCCAGTAATGTAACCTTTACTACCTCCAAATGCAACAGGGCCTCCATTATAATCTTTATAATCAGCAAGATAGGCCTTGTTTCCAGTCATGTGCCTGGAACATCCACTATCAACAATCCCTTTATACTTCAAAGCTTTATGTGGATTATCCTGCACATGAAAAAGAAGAGAAATTAGTTTCTCTTAGGGACCCAAGCCACAGATGACTTGGGTCTGCCTTGTGGATCAACAAATTTAAATGTTTTATAAGAGCATGATCCACTGCTGTTCTTGGACCTGTAGGTAAACTCGCTTAGTTTATAATCCTAAGACCAGCATGCTAAGGACTTGACAGCATTACCCTGATTTCCCTTAGTAGTATTAACCACTGCTTGTGACCCAGTAATATTAACATGATTTGCCTTTGATTTCCAAATCATGTTATTGGTTACTGTTTTATTCTGAAAGTGTCTTTTAACTGGTGAATGAGATTTTCTAAAAACATTTTTCTTTTATTTGCATCATTCACATTTGATTTTGGTGACACATATACAAAATTTCTTCTAGCGGTATTAACTTTTCTAGGTACCGCTGGCTTTAAGAAATTTTGTCTAGCAGTACTAACTAGAATTTTACCAGTTCTAGTTAGTACTGTTGTAGGAACAAATTGGTTTTGATGATTCACTCTTTGCACATTGTTCCATACTGGCCTATTTTCCCTTAGACCAGTACCCTTACACACCCTTTTGTTTAGTTCAACCTGTTTAGCCATCCTTTTTTCATGAAAATCACAATCTCTAATAAGATGGCTAAAACTATCACACACAAAACATGCTTTCCTAGTAAATCTATATCCCAAGCCCACATTTTGAGACATTAAACCATTGTTATCTTTCCTGTCAACTTTAGGACTTTGATTATATGTGTGTTGATTTTTAATAGTTTCCCTAGGAGGTTTTACATGCTGAGTAGACTTAGCAAAACTAGGCTGTTTCTGTTCTTATAAGGGTGTGGACACATAATCTTCATCACTATTTGACTCATACTCCTCAATGATAGGAGCATCAGTCCAGACCTTAGGTTGACTAACAACTTTGGGTTCAGTGATAGCTAGTTCAGGCATAGGTTCACTAACAACTTTGGGTGTGCTATTACTAGAATCTGAATCACAAGTAGTATATTCACTGGTTTGAGTGTTTGATTCATTTGATTTACTAGTTTCAAATTGTTTTGGACCATATGTAAATTTTGAGTAATCAATTTCAATATCAGGTCCAGATGGCATGTAATTTCCTGTCATAGGTGGGGGAACTGCATGCATTCCTTTTGCTGAAACAAACCTATCATACAAAGGCTCATTTTCTACATCACTTTCTTTGTTTATAAACACACTTTGTAAAACTTCATTTTCATAACTCAGAATGCTACCATATTTGTGATCCCCATACCCAAGCCCAAACTTATCATTAGCACTCATTTGAGTATTTAGCAGTTTGCCAAGATTTTTTGAAGAATTTTTCCAATTTTCAAACTTGGTTTTTAATTCATCTTTTTCTTTAAGATCTTCTACTAATAACTTCTTATTGTATGCTAACACATCAGTTTTATCATCTAAATCAACTTTCATAAATTTTATCTTTTCTTCATACCAAAGTTGATTTTGCTGATAAGCCACTAATTGAGCCTCTACTGTTTTCAAAGCTTGAGTGTAAGCCTGTATTTCTATGCTTGCATCACCTAGTTGTTCTCTTTGTTCATCATATAATTTTTTAAGTTTAGCATATGATTCTACACATTCTTTAGAACAAGAGTTTACCTCAGTGTCTGATCCTGAGTTGCTGAAAGCCATGAAAGCATAGTTGTCTTGCTCATCTTCTGAGTGACTGGTCCAATCTACACATCCTCCATCAAGAGTCATCAAAGCATTAGATTCCTCCTTCTTCCCAAGTCTTTTGCTATTATCATTAGCTTTATTCCCAGAGTTCCAAGCATCTCTTCTCTTGCTGTCTTGACTTCCCTTGGATCTGCACTCTCTTGCAAAATGGCCTGTCTTGTGACAATTGTAGCACTCTACTTTTGTCTTGTCAAATCCTACTGGTTCCTTTGCATCAAAGAGTATCTTTTTGCCTGACTTCTTATGGAACTTCTTTAATCTCATAGAGATCATGGCCACCTGCCATTTCAAGTCCATTTCTTCTAAGTCAAATTCATCAAGCTATTCCAGATCTTCATGATCCAATTGTGGACAACTGGATTGATTTGCATGTAAGGAGCATGATGAAGGAGTTTTCTTTTGTGAGTTGTTGCCAGTAGTAGTGGAGCTAACATAAGCAGTACTAACATCATTAGTACTGATAGTGCTTTCAGAAAAGACGAAAGTAACATTTTGTAAACTTGAAGATGATGCAGTAGAGCCTTTAATATCAGATTCAAAGACTCTTAAATTGTTATACAAATCATCAAAGCTAAGGATGTCTACTCCCTGCCTAGTTCTCATGACCAAAGATACTTGAGACCAAGAAGAAGGCAAAGCCCTGAGGAACTTTTGATTTGCATCTTCAGTTGATACTCCTGCACCATGAATCTCTAACTAACCTCGCATGACTACTGAATTTATCATATCCTTAATGCATGCCCTTCAAGTTGGCATATAGTGAATCCATCAATACTGTTGTTAAGAATCAATACTTTGGCATCTTCCTTGACTCTTCATTACCACCAAATCTAGATTTTATGGCTTCCCACATCTCCTTTGCATCTGTCATCTTGTGAAACTTTGCTAGGTGATCTTCTGGTAAAGCCAGAAGTAAGGTGGTTCTTGCTTTCCTTTCTCTTTCCCTAGCTAGAGATTCTTCAGCAGTTTTGGGTGGTAACACCTTCATTACCCCATTAGTATCTGTAGTGATTTTTACAGGACCATTACCCTTTTGAATGACTATCCATAATAGAAGTCTGTATGACTTGGTAATGCTCCATTCTTCATATGATGACGCGCAAACATCATATACTCCTCTGAGAATCAGGGCGGTTTAACGGATCAGATACATTGAGATGGAGGGGCTTGTGGTGTACAAACTGGGTTGCTGTTTTATGTGGTGGCAGGTGGTGGGTGGAGGTATTGATACATTCAACCTCTGGTCCAGACATGATTAGTTGTTTGAAAAGTAACGGTTTTATGAAACAGATGTGATCTGGGTTCTTCTTATTCATATTTATTTCTTTACAGAGCCTCTGAACCACTTGTAGATCCCAATCAATGATCTGCTACCCTGTTTAAAGGTGTAGTTAATTATACAATTCCCACACTAACCACAGGAAAACAATGACAAAGAACACTATTAGTTATGCGGAATCTAACTTATAATGCTAAGAAGAACAACGAATATTAATAACCAAAACTTTTCTATTGATTGCTAACTATGAGATATATTTTTCTGATTATCTATCTAACTATGCCCAGAGTTCCTGATTATACATCAAGAAACCAAATATTGGCATTACACAATCGAAAAGATAATAATGCATATCTTTTCCTAACATATCTCATGCATATCTTATAAACGGTACTAACTATTTTACACTAGCGGTACTAACTATATCGACCAATACTAACATTTTGTACTGTCGGTACAAAATACAACTAACGGTACTAAGTATATAATTAACGGTACTAAGTCAGGAATGTATAATTCCCAACAAGGGTCGTCCCAAGATGAGAGGAACTTTGCTATCTTCTTCCATTTATAGGATAACAAAATCGGTAGGAAAGGTAAATTTACCAACTTCAACGAGCATATTTTTAGCTATTCCAACAGGATATTGGAATGATCTGTCGGCTAATCTTATGCTCATTTTGGTAGGTTTGAGAGTCTCGAGTGATAATTTGGCATATAGCGAATATGACATAAGGTTAATGCTAGCACCAAGGTCGGCTAAGGCATTGCAGGAGAAAGTTTTGTTGAAATTGCTTGGAATTAGAAAACTTCTGGGGTCTTTGAGTTTAGGTGGAACTTTGTTTTGGATCATTGCTGAACTTTCATCGCTTAAGAAAGCGACATAAATTTGTTCGATTTTGTGTTTGTTACTTATTAGTTCCTTGAGAAACATTCCATAATTAGGCATTCCGGCCAAGACATCGATAAGAGGTACATTGATTCGGATAGCGCGGATTATGTCGAGAAATTTTCCGTATTGAGCTTCCATTTTCTCTTTCCTTAGGCGTTGAGGATACGGAATTTTTGGTTTGTATGGCTTAGACAATGGAGTTTCTTTGACTGGTTTTGGATTTTGAGTTTTCGGTTATGGTGTAGGTTCTTCGTCTTCTTCATCATCACTATCGAAATTAATAGGGATTTCAGAATTGGTTTGCTGATCATTTTGGTTAACTGGTGGGTCGTAGGATTTACCACTCCTTGTGAATACGACATTCACATGTTCATTACGAGATTGTGGTGGTTGGTAGGCTTTGGAATTATGCCCTTTTGGGTTTGGTGGGGTGTTGCTACGAAGAGATCCAGAAGGCCGACCAGATTGCTTGTCAGCAAGTTTGTCGAACTTAGTTTCAAGGTTTTGGATTGAAGCTTGATGATTTTTGGCAACGGTTTCGAGTTGGGTTTTGAGATCCATGAATGTTTCTTTGACAAAAGCATTGGTCGATTGCTGAGATTTCATGAAATCGTTGAATTGTTTTTGAAGGTCATAGGGTTTGTCATCAGTGTTGGATCGGTAGTTGTCTCGGTTGTAACTACTTCGTTCGTTTGAACGCCAATTATCGCGATTTGAGTCTCGGTCGCGGTAATCATTGTAAAAACGATCTCAGATAATAACGGAACAACTTCTCGGTTAAACGGTAAAGCTAAACGAAACTTTTAAAAATTCAAATTCCTAAACGAAAACGGCTATTTTATTAAACGGAAATTCTCAGGTTGTCACATTCTTCACGTGACATGGGTATGTCATCATCGTTATAATCAGTGTTTGGTTTTGAACGAGATTGAAAGTCTTTATACTGAGCATCTATTTTCATGGTCATGGCATCCATTCGGGCCATAATTTTGTCAGTGTCGGAACTACTGCTACCTTCAGCGGCGAAAGCAATAGTTTTCTTAAGAGAGGATTTTGTTTTTTGTTTTTAGCCTATTCGACTTGAGTAAGACTTTCGTTGAGACCATGGTAAAAGATATTTATGATATTGCCTTTGGACAGATTGTGACCATGGCAGTTTCTGAGCATTTCCTTCATAAAAAGCCAAGCATCGGTTAGAGATTCGTTTTCATGTTGAGAAAAGGCTCGGATTTCTTCGAGGAGTCGATAAAAAAGAGCTAGGGGAAAGAATTGGCTAATGAAAGCGGTTCGAAGTTCATCCCACGTTTCGATAGTTCATTCGTTGAGTTTGTCCAACCAAGTTTTTGCTTCTCCAGTGAGTGACAAGGGAAACATCATCAGGCAGACAGCTTCATTCTCGGTGTCTCTGTATTTAAACATATCACATATTCTGAGGAATTCGTGAATGTGTTTGTGAGGATCGGTTTTGGTTCTACCATCGAATTGGTTTCCTTTGATAAGAGTCAGGTGATTACCTTTAATAGCAAATTCGTTTGCGGTTTCAGGAATGGTGATTGTGAAACCG